>PVJL010018137.1:5256-16778 GCA_004026885.1 Lyroderma lyra
AACATCATCATTTTTAACAATCCAAAAGGCTGGCAAAATATGATGCAAATGTTGCAAATTTTAAAGTAATGTTCTCTCTTGTAAATAACTGAAAACTCAACAAGTTATATATTAATTCAACCATAAGGAATGTATTCTATGGCAACAGAATTAATGACATGAAACCAGCAATGTGAATCTTGCTGTATGAATTAATAAACCACAGTAACAGAAAAAACAAAGCTTTCATGAAATTCTTAATTGACCTTGGTAGAATTGTTCTTTTCTACTATCAAAACCTTTTTGTCCTCATTATATGGTTTTACATAAAAATGAAAACTCAAGCAAGTATACTTAATATAACATCTCAACTTATGTCAACTAGCATTTGGCCAAATTTCATAGTGCAGTTAATTCTCACAGACTTTCTTTAAAAACAAAAGGAAGGAAGTGAAAATATTTTTATACCATGAAAAGAAATCTACAAATATGCTACAAGACTTACATTGACCCAAATAAGAAAGTAAAAGGAACTAAGTTTAATTATTAAAAGCAAAAATTTGAAAAATTCTGTCATCACAATTAGATCATCACTGCTATCAATAACTGCAATGACTTTTAAGGAATATGGAAATACTCTGGCAAAACAGAAAAAGAAAAATTATTAACAGCTTGCTTTACAAAAATAAAAACCTGCTGATCTCAAATCCCTTTGTCCAACATCCCATTTTTTGTCCTTTTTTGACTGGATGAATGAAAGCCAACAATCCACTCAGGCATCAAACAAATGTTTTTGTTTTTAAGGCCAAGTGCGATTTCAGGAAGTTCTGTGCCCTCCCTTTAAGAAGATGCTCCGAAAACTGATACAATTATGAAACCGGAGGTTAGGAAAAGACTAATTGGACATCAGTTGTGGAACTTTGGCATTCATGGGATTCCTGCCAGATGTAATTGGTGATTTTGTTTATGTTGGATTATCTACTGATTGGAGTATAATCAATTTAATGACTTTAACATCTGGTCAGTACAATTCAGAGGTGACAGAGAGAAGAAACAGTTACTGCTTGATAGAGAAATAGACAGAAGTACAACAACAACTGTCTGAAGAAAGTATGGATGCCAAACACTGAGCTTCTGCAGTGTTTCCAATAATCAGGCTTTTTATATCTAGATCCAAAATTAAAAGCCTTCACAGCTACAAGCCCCACAATCAGTAGAGCATTTTGTACATGAAAAGAATATATAGATATACATACACAAATAGAACCTTAATATGTTTTTAAAAACTTATCTTAGGTTAAAATCTAGGTATTAATTATGACTCTAGGGGAGTCATAATTATCTGAAAATAATTTGGAGGAAAATGCTATATTGTAAGTTTTAACTAAAAGCAAACTATTATACGGTATTAATGCAGTTGTCTTTTCACAAAAAATGCAGGGCCCTTTTTATTTTGGTTTCTTACTATGGCATCATTTCCAAATCCTGAACTGAGTTTCTAGCGGTAAGGTTATTATTATTTTTAAAAATAAAACACATGGAGATGGAGTATGAGAAAACCTCCACTCCATTTTTGTTGTTATACTTCACCTGTCTACCTATAAAGACATATCTACATTTTATCTATGATAGAAAGGAAAAAATAGTGTTTAAGTAAGGACTGAAGTTTTTAACATTTCTATTAAGTTTAGGGGCTGGGACAAGCTCTCTACCATAACTTTTTTAATACCTACGATTTCAAGAGCTTTTCCACTGGAGAAAACAAGCCTAATAGATAGTTTTTCTGATTGTCAAAAGGTTATGGACTTAAAAATCCATTGACTTTGATTCATATTCTACAGTTTACATTCCTTGTTTAAATTGAGAGCTGAATTTTTGCCTCTTCCTTATGTTTCTAAAGAAATTACTTATTTAAAAAAATAGTCTTTGGAGCTGAAGAGGACAAGATGGTGACTGGAGAGTAGGTCCCTAAAGACTCCCAGAAAACACAATTGAACGGCCACCCAGGAGCCAAGAAAGAGGACCTTGGGTGACAAAAAATGGTAGCTGAGACATCTACGCATTGCAAGCAAACACCTAAGGGTTGGAGAGAAAGGGGCGAGTGGGAGAGAGGGGAGGGAGCAAAGACAGATCACAACAGGACCCGAGAGGGGAGGGAGCAAAGACAGATCACAACAGGACCCGAGTGGCTGGCTGCAGTGCATGGGAGGGGAGAAGCCAAGAGTCAACAAGAGGAAAAGCCCTAGTAAAGCGGCAGAACAGTGGGGGTCCGTTGGGGAGCTAGGCTGGGGAGCTGGAATTAGGAGTGGTGAGTTGTGGACAGATCTTGGGAGCCAGGCTTAGGAACTCTTGAGTGGTAGCAGGGCTGAGTGAGGACTCTTAACTGCAGAGATGACATCTTGGCTCTAGGCTCCCTTGGGACCCACAGTGCAGGCACGCGGGGCTCCTGCACAGGGCTGCGGTTCCTGGTCCTGGCCTGCTGCATGGGCAAGCCGGCTGCCATGTGGGCAGCGCACAGTCTCTACACAGATGGGGCTGCAGTTCCCGTTCTGGTCCGCTGCGGAGGCGGATCGGCTGCCAGCACGGCATACATGGCTCCTGCTCAGGGTTATGGTTCCTGTTCCTGGCCCGCTACCGAGGTGTGCCGGTTGCTGGTGCCACGTGCGTGGCTCCTGCACGGGGGAGCAGCTCCCATTACAGGCCCACTGCAGAGGCAGGCTGGCTGCCTTCCTACCGTGGGGTCAGACCCACAGATTCGGAATTGTGTGCATGCCTGCTCGCGTGCCCCTGGGTCCTAAAAGTAGTGCGGGCCTGCAGAATCTGCCCCAACATTTGACCACGGAAGCAGGCCTGGGAAGAAAGGCAGATTTGATAGCATTCGCTCCAGCCAGCAGGAGCGGCCTTGGCCAGCATCACCCAGCTTCCCCAGCATAGGGCAGAAAGTGGAGCTACCCTGGAGTGCCTTTTGTTGGCCTCTCCACTTTCCTACAACTCCCCAACCAACTAACTATCTACAAGAAGCAGAGGGACCATGATAGATGTGCACCGCCTCCAAACGTAGAACGAGACCAGAAATAAGATATAAACAACCCCTCTCTCTCCCAAAACTTTTCCATCCCCAGTGCTACCTCGTGTTTGCCCTGCAGCAAGACACCACAAAAGTACCAATCTGGGCTCCTGGGCACTACTGAACATAACACCCTCATGTCAAAGAGGAAGAACCCAGCTGACAGGATGAATTCCTTAAAAATTAAAACTCGTCAGAAAGAACAAGAAATTTATTAAGACAGATTCTTAGACCTAGAAGTTTCCAAATTAAGTGACAGACAATTTAAAGTAGCCATTCTAAAGGCTGTGAACGAAATGAAAAAATACTGGCAGAGGACCATGACTGAGATAAACAATATAAAAAAGGACATGAATGACATAAAAAAGGAACTCCATGAACAAAAGGAACAATTTAACAGAGAAATTCAAAACATAAGGAAGATTGAGATGGAAATGTGAGAGATAAATAATACAATAAAAGAAGTGAGAAACAAAATAACTGCCATAGGAAACAGGGCCAATGAGATGGAGGAAAGAATTAGTGATATCGAAGATCAAAACATGGAAACAGCTCACAAAGAGGAAGAGAGGGAACATAGAATCAAAAAGATTGGAAGAACTCTACAAGAACTATCTGACTCCATGAGACAAAACAACATCAAAATAATACGAATAGAAGTAGGGATAGAGCATTCTACAGAGAACATACTCAAACAAATAGTACATGAGAACTTTCCAAACCTATGGAAAGATATGGAACCCCAAGTGCAAGAAGAAAACAGGTCCCCTAGATACCTGAACCCTAACAGAACTTCTCCAAGATATATGGTACGAAAGATGTCCAAAACTAAAGACAAAGAGACAATTCTCAAGGCAGCCAAGGAAAAAAGAATTATAACCTTAGAGGAAAACCCATCAGACTGGCATCAGAACTCTCAGCAGAAACTCTGCAGGCCAGGAGGGAGTGGAATCCAATATTCAAAAATTTAAAACAGAGGAACTTCCAACCAAGAATAAATTATCCAGCAAAATTATCTTTCAGATATGAAGGTGGAATAAAGACCTTCTCAGACACACAGAAGCTGAGGGAATTTGCCAGCATGAAGACAGCACTCCAAGAAATATTGAAGGAGGCTCTTTGATCTGAAACAAAACATCAGGAAAAATGGAACAAAGAAGGCGCAAAGAGAAAGAAACAAAAATAAAACAAAAACAAAGAAAGAAATAAGTAATGGCCACAATAAATTCTTACATATCAATCATCACTCTAAATGTTAATGGACTGAACTCACCAATAAAAAGACATGGAGTAGCAGACTGGATTAAAAAACAGGACCCATCCATATGCTGTCTCCAAGAAACACACTTCAGCTGTAAGGACAAACACAGACTCAGATTGAAAGGATGGGAAACAATACTTCAAGCAAATGGTAACCAGAAGAAAGAAGGAGTTGCCATACTGATATCTAATGAAATAAACTTCAGGTTAAAAAAGATAGTAAAAGACAAGGATTGACATTACATAATGATGAAAGTCACAATACAACAACAAGAAGACTTGACACTAATTAATATATATGCTCCCAACTAGGATACACCAAAATATGCAAAGAAATTACTAACAGATTTGAAAGGAGTAACAGATGAATACAAAATCATTGTGGGAGACTTAAACACCCCGCTAACAGCCATGGACAGATCATCCAAACAGAAAATAAATAAGGAAACATCAGCTCTAAATGAAAAATTACAGGAATTGAACATAATTGACATTTAGAGGACACTTCATCCAGCAAAAAGAGACTATTCCTTTTTTTCTAGTGCACATGAAACATTCTCAAGGATAGACCACATGCTGGGACACAAAAGTAGCCTCAGAAAATTCAAGAAGATTGAAATCATACCAAGTGTATTCTCAGACCACAATGCTTTGAAATTGGAGATCAACTGTAAAAGGAAAGCAGAATAAACACAAAAACATGGAGATTAAACAACAGCTTATTAAAAATGAACTGGATAAAAGAACAAATAAAAGATGAAATTAAAAAATATATACAAACTAATGACAATGAAAATACAACATGTCACAATTATTGGGACACAGCGAAAGCGGTAATAAGAGGGAAATTTATATCATTAGAGGCCTATCTTAAGAAACAAGAAAAATCACAAGTAAACATCTTAACATCCCATCTTAAAGAACTAGAAAAAGAAGAGTAGACAAAACCCAAAGTCAGCAGAAGGAAAGAAATAGTAAAAATTAAAGCAGAGCTAAACTAATTAGAGAACAGAAGGACAATAGAAAAAAATTAGTATTACGAAGAGCTTGTTCTTTGAGAAAGTCAACAAAATTAACAAACCCCTGGCTAGACGAATCAAAGGACGAAAGGAAAGGACACAAATATTCAAAATTAGAAATGAAAGGGGAGAAATTACCACTGATACCACAGAAATACAAAGGATTATAAGAAAATATTATGAAGAACTTTATTCCACAAAATTGAACAACGTAGAAGAAATGGACAAGTTTCTAGAAACTTATAGCCTACCAAGACTAAACCAAGAAGAACTGGATAATCTAAATAGAACAATCGATAGTGAAGAGATTAAAACAACTATCCATAATCTTCCTAAAGCCGTTTAGGAAACCAGATAGTTTCAACAATGTGTTTTACTAAGCATTCAAAGAAGAATTAACACCTATCATCCTCAGACTCTTTCAAAAAGTTGAAGAGGGAGCAATACTTCCTAAGTCGCTCTATGAGGCCAACATTACTTTAATACCAAAGGCTGGCAAAGACAACACAAAAAAAGAAAACTATAGACCAATATTTCTGATGAACACAGATGCAAAAATTCTAAACAAAATATTAGCAAAGAGAATTTACAACAATGAATCAAAAAGATCATACATCAAGATCAAGTGGGATTCATTCAAGAAGCACAAGGATGGTTCAACACACGAAAATCAATCAATGTGATATATCACATAAACAAAATCAAAGATAAAGACTATATAGTCACCTCAATTGATGCAGAAAAAGCTTTCGACAAGATACAGCATTTATTTATGATCAAACCACTAAATAAAATAGGTATAGAAGGAAAGTATCTCAACATAATAAAGGCCATATATGACAAGCACTCGGCTAACATCATCCTGAATGGGGAAAAGCTGAAGCCTATTCCCCTAAAATCAGGAACAAGACAGGGATGACCCCTGACACCACTGCTGTTTAATATAGTACTGGAAGTTCTAGCCACAGCAATCAGGCAAAAGAAAGGAATCAAATGTATCCAAATTGGGAAAGAAGTGGTGAAATTGTCACTATTTGCAGATGACATGATCCTTTATATAAAAAATTCCAAATATTCCACAAGGAAACTATTAGAAACAATAAATGAATATAGTAAAGTTGCAGGATACAAAATCCATGTAAAAAAGTCAACAGCATTCCTTTATACAAACAATGAATTTTCAGAAGAAGAAATGAGGGAGTCAATTCCTTTTGCTATCACAACAAAAATGAATAAAATACCTGGGAATTAACAAAGAATGTGACAGACTTATACACAGAAAACTATAAGACACTTTTGAAAGAAATAGGAACAGACTTTAAGAGGTGGAAAAATATCCCCTGTTTGTGGATAGGAAGACTTAACATTGTTAAAATGACCATTCTGCCCAAAGCAATCTACAGATTTAATGCAATATCGAGCAAAATCCCATAGTTATACTTTCGTGAAATAGATAAAAGAATTATTAGATTTATATGGTACCAAAAATGACCTTGAATTGCCAAAGCAATACTACATAAAAAGAATAAGGCTGGTGGCATTACACTTCTTGACTTCTATTTATATTACAAAGCATCAATAGTCAAAACTGCTTGGTACTGGCAGAAGAACAGAAATAGAGACCAATGGAATAGAACTGAAAACCCAGAAATAAACCCACAAATTCATGGACAAATAATCTTCAATAAAGGAAAAAAACATACAATGGGGAAAAGACAGCCTCTTTAGTAGGTGGTACTGGGAAAAGTGGAAAAACATATGCAAAAAAAATGATCTTGAGCTCTGAACTCTCTCCATACACAAAAATTAACTCGAAATGGATTAAAGAATTTCTTATAAGACCTGAAACAATAAACTGTATAGAAGAAGACATTGGCACTAAACTTATAGACCTAGGACTCAAGGAAGACTTCATGAACCTGTCCTCAAAGGCAAGGGAAGTAAAACCAAAAGTAAATGAATGGGACTATATCAAACTAAAAAGCTTCTGTACAGCAAAAGAAACCATCAACAAGACAAAGCGACAGCCAACTGAATGGGAGAAAATATTTGCAAATAATGCATCAGATAAGGATCTAATATGTAAAATATAAATACATAAAGAACTAATAAGACTTAACAACAAAAAACTAACAACCCAATTGAAAAGTGGGCAGAAGAACTAAACAAACACTTCTCCCACGAAGAAATACAAATGGCCAGCAGACTTATGAAAATATGCTCATCGTCATTAGCTATAAGGGAAATGCAAATCAAAGCCACCGTGAGATATCACTGCACATTTTTTGGAATAGCTGTTATCAACAAGACAAGGAATAACAAGTGCTGGAGATGATGTGGAGAAAAAGGAACTCTGGTACAGTGCTGGTGTGAGTGCGAACTGGTACAACCACTGTGGACGGCAGTGTGGAGTTTCCTCAGAAATTTGGGAATGGAGCTTCCATTTGACCCAGCAATCCCCCTTCTGTGGATCTCCCCAAAACACTTGAAAACCTTTGTCCACAGAGACATATGTACCCCAATGTTCATTGCAGCGCTGTTCACAGTGGCCAAAACATGGCAACAATCAAAGTGTCCTGCCACAGATGACTGGGTAAGGAAACTTTGAAACAGACACAATGGAATATTACTCAGCTGTAAGAAGAGATGAAATATTGCTATTTGCAACAAAATGGATGGACCTGGAGATCATCATGCTTAGTGAAATAAGCCAGATAGAAAAAGCAAAGAAATGTATGACTTCACTCATATGTAGAATATAAAACTGAAAGCAAAGAAAAAAGAAATGAAGAAACAAATAACCCATGGACACAATCAATAGTTTAATGTTTATTTGGGGATGAGTGAGTCAGGGAGGGGAGAAATAAGTGGAGGTGGGAGAGGAGGGGTGAAGCTAAATATAAGGTGATGGAAAGAGAAGTCACATTAGGTGGTGAACTTAATCTACAAAAAGTTGACAACACACTGTGGAGTTGTATGCCTGAAACCTATGTAATTCTTGCTAACAGATGTCCCCCCAAGAAGTCTAACAATAAAAATGAATTTAAAAAATACATATGCTTAAATACTTTTCTATTGTATGTAGAACTATATCAAGAAAGGAAAGTTTTAAATGCACAGTATATATTATTTATACTGCTCTAATGTAATTCAGTGAAATGTTTAAAATTTAATTGCAACATGTATAGAAACATTTAAAGCTTAGTGTTTGGCACTGTCATCATTTTTTTTTTCCGGAGGCTTTCATACCTACTCTAAAGGTCCTTGTTGTTCCACTTAAAAAATGATAAAGGGGAGATAACCCTTTACTCTAGAAATTGTAAAAAGCAAAGAGAACTTGAGTTGGAATATTTGCAAGTAACAATAGGCAATTTTGAAGGTATTTTTGAAAAGATGAAGCATCATCGCAAGAAAATAGATTGTAACATATTAGAAAAACCAGATGTACATTTGAGAATTCTAAAAAATTTAAGGATATGCTTAAGTGATCTACTAATAAAAAGCGAACATGTACCATTAAAAGTAACCATAAAGAAAAAGAGCAGTTGATACAAATTGAATCCATCTTTTAAAGTGTTGTTAATGTTACATATTTATAGAAGTTACTGCCATGAACTGAAAATAATCACTGTTCTATATAATGAAATAAAGATGGAATAATCACGTTTTGGAAAATGACAAATTAGAGTTCTCCCATTTCAAAAAATGTACAGTAAACAGAATGTTTTGTTCTATGTATCTAGGTAACAAAGATGCTTATGAATAAATATCTTTACAGTTTTAGACACTACACACAAGTGAATTAATTTTTTATATTTAAAGGAGAAAGTGAGAGAAGACAAGATGGCGACTGGAGAGGAGGTTCCTAAAGCCTCTCCCAGAAAACACAATTAAACGGCCATCCAGGAGCCAAGAAAGAGGACCCTGAGTGACAAACCGGCTGTTGAGAAATCCACAAATCGCAAGTAAACACCTGAAGGCTGGCGAGAAAGGGGTGAGTCGGGGAGAGGGAAGGGAGCAGAGATGGACCACGGGGGATGCGATCCCTGCTGACTATTTGGAGCTGCGCAGTTTGGGGGAGGGGAGAGACACTGGGGAACTGGGGACGGAAGGAGTTTGGGAGCCAGCCTCTGGAACTCTTGAGTGGTAGAAGGGCTGAGCGAGGATTCTGAACTGCAAAGATAACACCCCAGCTCTAAGGTCCCTGGAGACCTACACTGGGCTTCAGTTCCTGTTCCCAGCCTGCTGCAAAGGTGACCCTGCTGTCTCAGGCCAGGCCCACAGCTTTGGACTTATGGAGCGGGCACTTCTTCGTGCACCCCAGAGTTCCGAAAGCAGTGTGAGCCTTTAGACAGCTAGGTACTGAATCAGGGCTGGGAAGAATGACTGATTTTTCCCCAGCAAAGGGTCAAAAGCCTTTTGTTGGCCTCTCCCCAGGATATATGTGCATAGCCTCCAAACGCAGTAGGAGATCAGAAACAAGAAAAAAACAGCCCCTCTCCCTCAAAACTTGACCCCCAGCGCCACCTAGTGTCTGCCCTACAGCAAGACACCACAAAAGCAATAATCTGGGCACTGAACATAAAGCCCTCATGTCAAAGAGGAAGAACCCAGCAGACAGGATGAATTCCTTAAAAACTAAAACTCCTCAGAAAGAACATGATATTCACCTAGAAGATAGCCTGTTATACCTGGAAGGGACTCACTTAAGTGAGGGAGAATTTAAAGGTGCCATTCTAAAGGCTGTGAGAGAAATGAAAACCTATTGGCAGAACACCATAGCTGAGATAAATAACATAAAAAAGGATATAAACGACATAAAAAGGAACTCTGTGAACAAAAAGAACAATTTAACAAAGAAATTCAAAACAGAAGAAAGATTGAGACAGAAATACGAGAAATAAATAATACCATAAAAGAAGTGAGAAATGAAATAACTGCCATAAGAAAGAGGACCAACCAGATGGAAGAAAGAATTAGTGATATTGAAGACCAGAACATGGAAACAGCTCAGAAAGAGGAAGAGAGGGAATATAGAACCAAAATGATTGAAAGAAATCTGCAAGAAATAACCGACTCCATGAGACAAAACAACATCAGGATAATAGGAATAGAAGAAGGGGCAGAACAATCTACAGAGAGCATACTCAAACAAATCGTAGATGAGAACTTTCCAAACCTATGAAAAGATCTGGAACCCCAAGTTCAAAAAGAAAACAGGTCCCCCAGGTTCCTGGACCCCAACAGACCTTCTCCAAGACACATGGTAATAAAGATGTCCAAAACTAAAGACAAAGAGAAAATTCTCAAGGCAGCCAGGGAAAAAAGAACTATAACCTTTAGAGGAAAACCCATCAGGCTGGCATCAGATTTCTCAGCAGAAACTCTACAAGCCATGAGAGAGTGGAAACCGATATTCAAAAATTTAAAAAAGAGAAACATCCAGCCAAGAATAAATTATCCAGTAAAATTATCTTTCAGATATGAAGGTGGAATAAAGACCTTCTCAGACAAACAGAAGCTGAGGAAATTTGCCAGCACGAGGCCAGCACTCCAAGAAATACTGAAGGAGGCTCTTCAGCCTGAAACAAAACATCAGGACAAATGGAACAAAGTTGGGGCAACAAGAAAGAAACAAAAATAAACAAACAAACAAACAAACAAAAACAAAGAAAGAAATAAGTAATGGCCACAGGAAATCCTCACATATCGATCATCACTATAAATGTCAATGGACTGAACTCACCAATACAAAGACCCAGAGTAGCAGACAGGATTAAAAAACAGAATGCATCCATATGCTGTCTCCAAGAAACATACCTCAGCTCTAAGGACAAACACAGACTCAGAGTGAAAGGATGGGATACAATATTCCAAGCAAATGGTAACCAGAGAAAAGCAGGAGTGGCCATACTGATATCTGATGAAATAAACTTCAAGTTAAAAAAGATAGTAAAAGACAAAGATGGTCATTACATAATGATAAAAGGCACAATGGAACAACAAGAAGACTTGACACTAATCAACATATATGCTCCCAACCAGGATGCACCAAAATATACAAAGAAACTACTAACAGACTTGAAAGGAGAAACTGATGAATACACAATCATAGTGGGGGACTTAAACACCCCGCTAACAGCCATGGACAGATCATCCAAACAGAAAATAAATAAGGAAATAACAGCTCTAAACGA
>PVJL010018138.1:0-16490 GCA_004026885.1 Lyroderma lyra
GATGGGGGAAGGGGGAGGATGGGGGAGGGGGGAGGATGGGGGAGGAGAGAGGCGCACACTGGGCTTGGGGGCTGCGAGGCCCCTGGGAGACAGCCATCGCTTCCGGGAGGAGGACACCGGACAGTCCCCTCTTGTATTCGTGTCACTGCTCTGAAAATACGCCTGGAGAACAGGGGGTGCGTCTCATTCACATTTCTACGAAGTCTAGAACAGACACCCAGTAAACGTTTCTAGAACGATTCCTCCTGGGAGTCGCTGAGTCCTCGCCGGTTTCCTTCGTGTGTGAGTTCCGTCAGTTGGCTCCGTCGGGTCCACGCGAGGTGGTGGCAGCACTGACTTCGGGACGGGGCGGCCCCGGGCCCAGCGCGCCGGCGGGTCACTCCGCGTGCACTCGGCACGCCGGGGCGTCTGGCACGCCACCTTGGGAAACAGCACGCGTCAGCGACTCCCCGGAGGTCACAGGGACTCACAGGGACTGCAGAGCTGCCGCCGCCACGCCCAGTTCCGTCACCCCGCGAGGAGGGGACGGTTCCGTGTCGCTCTCCTTCCGTTCCGTCCGAATTCGGAAGGCAACCACGATGCAACTCCCTGCCCGAGCCCGCGCAGACGGCACGACGACACAGGAGAAGCCACTCGAATAAGCCCACAGCTCTCCTCTCCCCGCGATTATTCAGATTACCCGACACGAATGAAACGTCACAAAGGGGACTCAGCACGGCGCAAGCCGGTCACGTGCTCCACCCGTGACAGAGACACGGGAAGCCGCTGGGGGCGCACGACTGTCCACAGAACTAATAGAAAGAACCGTCTGTCTCTTCCCGACATAAAGGCAGAGGAGAGAATTTTGGAAAGAGGAAAAGAAGACAGAATCACAAGTGACACTGTGGGGTCCGTGAGATCCACACGGTCACTGCCAACACAGACCCGGGTCACCGCGACACGGCGCCCGGGGTGGGGACACACGGGCAGTGGCAGGCCTCTGCGTCACTTTCTTCCTAAGACTGTTTCAGCCATTCCGCACACCCAGGGTCGCCAAAGCCGTGACGCCTTCTCCACGCGGTCCCGCTGCATGCGTGTCACACCCCTCGTTAGCCCAGTCACCACCCCTCCGCTACAGTCGGCCTTGCAGATCCCTTCGAAGGTCGAGGAGCACGCACAGGAGACGCGTGGCCCTGGGAGAGAGCTCGACAGCAGTACAGGAACCCCCAGCGACCCAGGAGCCCCCAGCGACCCTCCTCTCCCGGCCGGCTGAAGCGGCGTCTCTCAGAAACGCCCGGGACGGACGCTTTCCCCGGTGCGTCCTCAGTTCTCGCACAAACACGACGAATGTCCCTGCACAGCACCATCCTGTCCTGCAAGAGGCTCCTCGGCTCCTCACATGGGCCTGGCCCTCTCCCCCTGCACTGGCGAAGAGCCCGTGTATTGATCTTCTATCATCCGGACAAGGTGAGGCGGCCCGATTTTCCTGCGATACCTGCACGTCTACGTCTCCCGCAGAAGCGTGAGGCCAGGGGGTCTGAGGGAGGGACATCCTGAACGGGTCAGAAGCTCCTGTTTGCTGCTCCGGCGCCCGGGGCACCCCGAGTTGTCCACGCGATGGCCTGCCCACCGGAAGGAACGGCGCACACGCCGGGGCTGGCCTGGAGCCGCCGCTGCCCCTCAGGCTAATTGCTAGACTGCCACACTCACCGGCCGCCAAGAAGTGCCCGGAAGCTTTCCTGGAAACCAGCGTCCCCGCGAACGCCGAGCAAAGTGCTGCGAAAGCGGCCGCGAGTGCTCGGGTCCTCCAAGACCCTGGGCCTTGGACCTTGCTAGTGTGCATGGGGGGCGGGCTGGTGCACCCCCTTTATTTACCCTGCTTCTGGGCAGGCATCGAGCCGCACACCCACCGTTTCAGGAAAGCCACTGGCTCCCGTGACCGGTCACCCTCGGACCACTGTGCCGTTGGCCAAAGCAGGTCTACGCCCACTCGCCCAGGGAACGCAGAGGTCCCGGGCCAGGCCGACCGCCGTGTTCAAGCCCGCGGGGAGCCCGCCGCACAGCTCGGAGCCGGCCCCGCTGCCCGCTCAGCGGCGGACACACAGGACGGAAGGGCACCCGCCGAGGACCAGGCAGCGCGCCACCACTGTGCACGCACTGTCACAGGACCGCAGGACCCGGTGGCCCTGGGCTCACAGCTGCGCGCACACCTCCCCAGGAGGCAGATGCCACTTCCTGCACAGACCTCCCTGCGAAGCCGGGGGGCCCACACCCCACCCCACCCGGCCTGCCCCACCTGGCCGGCTACTAACACGTTTCCAGGCCACCAGAGTCACAGCTTATACAACATTCAGGGTTCCGAGTGACGCCAGCTGAGCAGCCCCGCCGTCCACCGCCTGGTCAGCGTTCCTGGTTCCAGCTGCCTTTGAGAGTGTCCTTACAAGGGACGCAAGTGAGTCCCCTCCCACAGCTTTGCAAGTTTGCTCTTCAACGTGCAGGGTTCCCTCAGAAAACGCTTGTTGTCACCACTGTCTCCCCTGTGACACAGGGGTGGCCCGGACCGGTTCACTCTGCCAAGAAAAGCGCCCGGTGCTGCTAGGGGACATGGTGACGGAGACACAGCAACAGCCACACTCTCTTCTCTTCCGTCCTGTGCCCGCCCTGCAGGGTCCCACCCCGCGTTTCCGTTCACGCCCCCACCCCACTTTTCGAAGCAGCCCCCCGACCGCCCCCCAGGCCTGCCATGGGCTGACCCCCTCCCCGGCTCCCATACACACCACCAGGCAGGTGGAGGGGCTGCACCTCCCACCTGCCGGCAGGTGACATGACGGATCGCTGCTGAGCCCAGCTGGGGCCCCACGCGCGCCTTTATCGACGAGGACGTGCCGTGTCCCCTTCGGAAAGTCTGGACCAGGAGCGCAGGACTTTGGCCTGGATGGGCCTTTTCCCTCCTGTGCTCTAAGTGTCCCTCACGAGAGAGACGATGACGTACCACGCGCACGACACGTGTGTGCGCGCGCGTGCACAGACACCCCAGCATAACCACGCGCCCCCCTAAGAAAGCGTGCAGTTACTTCTTCCGCGGCCTCCTCCCCGGCGGGCTCCGAGTCCTGGCTCAGCTCCTCCTCGGCGGCCTGAAAACAAAGAGGGATGTTAAGTGGCGTTAGCACAGCGACGGCCCCGCACACAGCAGGATGCAGGCGGGCCACCAAGGGCCAGCTGGACACCCCACAGCCGACGTGGCACCGGCCCGGGGCCCGTTTCCCCCTGAAGCAACCTGTGAGAGCGTGAAGCCGCACGCCGGAGGCGGGTGCCCCTGGTGACAGGCAGTGAGCGCTCACACCCGCAAGGACAGACCCCTGAACCGGGCCGTGTACACACTTCGCACACACCGACAGGAGCAGCGATGCCCTGACCAGCAGGGTGGATGGGCAGGGTGGTCAAGGGGCCACAGCATGGGTGCCACCGAGACAGACAGAGGCGACAAGGAAGGGGCATGTCACAGTCGGCTCCTTTTCGAGCGGGACAGGACGCCAGTCTCGGGGGAGAGCTCGGAGCATGAACTGAATCAGGGAGGACAAAGCCCCAGGCCACAAGGACGGCAGGGCTCCGCAGCAGGAGGCCTCACCAGGCCGCGGGGTCTTCGCTGTCTGCGCTGGCTGTTTAACGGCCTCAGGCCCATCGCTCCACTGGGGCCTCGGTTTCCCCAGACACAACGTCAGGAACGTAAGAGCACCCAGGCCCCAGACGTGTGGCGAGGACTCGGTGACAGGAAGGCCTGCGTAGCCCTCAGCTCAGCGCGATCACGGGGCAGACACTCAAATTAGCTGCCGTTTCCAGTCCCTCTTCCAGCCCTGAGATAAATCGCCACGGGACACGCTGGACGCTGGGACGTCCGGAATCACGTGGGATCCGCATGGCTGGATGGTGCAGCTTTTCCTTCTCTGACGCCTGATGACACCCCAGAGCAAGGGACGCCACGCTCACTGCTCCAAGAGGCCACCGAACGGCCATCAGACCGTGTGGGCGGGCTGGCACTGGCCCCTGCGGCGTGTCTACGCCTCTCTCAGCTGCCCGCTGGCGTGCCCTCGGCCCCTGCACTGCAGACGTGCACGTCACTTACTAAAAGGCGCGGTCCCCACACTGAGTGTGCCAGACTCTTCGCGGGTTTTACGGAGGTCCCCGTTTCGGATGAGCACGCGTTTCCTCGCCAACACACGTCCTTTGTGGGTAAAAGGAACCGCCCAGGACACCTCCCAGCGGTCACAAAACCACACCCACGGCCCCTGGACAGTCACACGAACTTGCCCGGCCCACTTGCCCGGCCCTGGTGCCAAAGGGAAGGGGGCTGTCGTGAAGGGCGGACAGGACCTCCTCCCACCGTGAACCTCACGCCCAGCTCTGTCCGGTCCCTCAGACGCCCCACGAGGACGCGGGCCCAGGGTCAGCCCTTGTGAGGAGGGACGAGACTGTGTCGGATCCCAGTCACCGGGACACCAACGTCCAGTCACGTTAACTGCTGCAGAAGCAAAGGCCACGAGCACTAGTGTCCGTCTCCGCGATGTCCTTGTGAGGGCAGCGCGTGGCCGGGGTTTTAGCACCCCTGCGGAGTTCAGAGTCCGCACGTCCTCCGTCCAGTGAGTCATTTTACTGTCGTACAGCATACACGCTGGGCAAACCAGAGGGTGAAACCAGCCTCGCCGTTCCCAAATGGACACATCACGTCTCGGTGGATCTGGAAGTTTCCTGAAGAGCAGTCTCCAGGTTGAATCTTTGAGTCGAAAGACTCCGGTTTTCTGGGTTCCAAATACGCAGCCGTGGCATGCTCCCTCCGCCGACACCCCCCTGGGCGTACCGTCCTACCACGCTGCCCCAGGACGCCTGGAGACGATGCCCTTGGCTTCAGGACCATCTAAGTGACCCAACTTTGATCATTCGTTGCTGCCCCCCAACACTTTTAAAATCTGTCCTCCAACCGGGTGGCAGTCACCGCCGGCTCACGTGCTTTCCCTTGGGAAGTTCTTCCTAGGGTCGTGACACGGTTCTTAAACGACAGGAGCACGCTCGCTGCTGATTCATTTTCAGTCCATTTAGGAGACATTGAAAACACCAGCTGCTCCTTAGAGCGCCAGTCAGCAGCAGCAGCAACGCACAGCGCAGGGCTGCAGGCGAGACTGTCAGAGCCCCCTCTGTCCCTCACTCCCGTCCCTCTCTCCAAGTCCACGGCCACGGCCTCCCCCACGCAGGGCCGAGGGGCTGACAGCACGGCCTCCGCCTCCACCACACGCAGGTCAGACAGCCCACAGGGCTTCAGTGAGCCCCGGGACACAGGAAAGGGACTTCTGGCCAATCCTTCATGCAATTCACGAATTCCTTAAAAAAATAAACGAGAAGCGGCCACGCTGGTGGGTGACAGGCGCTTTCTAAGGCTCCGCCTTCAATGCCTAGAGCAACGTCTCCTCTGAAGAGAATCGTCGCCAGCAAGGAGGAGCTGTGGTGTCAGCGCTCCCCCAAGGCTGCCGCCTGCCACGGGCCGCCGCGCCTGTGTAGCTCCTTCCAGAAAGCAGGCTCGGCACCCACACTGCACTCGCGTGGCTACTGAGCGCCAACAGACAGCGGCCGTCCGGGAAACACCCGGCCACAGGCGCCTCTGCGTTTCCCAAGCGGCTGGACACTTCCCGGACAGCCCAAGCACCATTAAGTTCGTTTGGTTTCCAAGAAAAGTATTAAATGTAAAATAGTAAGGAAATTCTCTTCCGAAACAGCATCTCCCGTTCGGGTTAAAATTACGTGACACGAATGACTCCACAGAAAAATGAGCAGCGTTTAAAAGAGGAAGAGCTGCGTCTATGGACCTGAGCTGGGTGCAGGCGAGGAGGCGAAAATTAAAGCCGGGGTTCTGCGCGGATCCCCTCGGCGGTTGAAACCAGCCACTTCCAAGTGCAGCGTGCGTCGCTGTGAGCCCAGCACAGTGCACCCCGTAATTCAGTCGGGGTTAACAACTTTCGGGAACTTTCTCTTTTAGGGAAACCTCAGGATGGCCATCTGTCATTCAAATGAAGCAAATCCAATTCCGTGGAGCAGAGGGCACCATGTCCCCAGGAAAGCACATAGTGCCCCTCACAAGCGTCCCCTGGAGCACCCGGGCCTGGGGAGGGGCCCCTGAGCTGTCACTTCCTTCCCCAGGGACATGTCCCTCCACCTTGTGCCTCTGTGCCCTGAGGGAGAGCTCATCATCTGTTTGCCTTCTGGTCACCCCCTTCACGGTGGCAAATGGACTTCTCGACACTGAAAGCCACTTGTTGAAGGAAAACAGAACCGGAGCCGATGAACCTGACAGCACGTCCAGACTTCAGGACACACGGACTTTAAGAAGCATCCTGAAGTTGGGCTTCCGAGCAGCGGTGTCTGTCTCCATTCATTCTCACTGGTACGTTTACACCGCACACGATGCCGCGCGCGTGTACACACACACACACACACACACTGTTTACACACATGCACATGTGCACACGAGCATACCGTGCAGCAACACACACGTACATCTGTGCACACGAAACACCCAAGTCGGTGGTGGAACCGCCGCCTGTGGATGGGAATTCGTTATAGTAAACAAACGTCTGGGGGCTACCCCTGGGGATTTTCAGGGCGCTCACCTCTATCTCCATGGGCTCCACCTCGATCTTCTTCCATAGCTCCAGCAACTGTGCGATCGGCATTTTCAAAAACTTTCCTTGTCCTCTAATCAAGTGCGGACAGTAAGAAAGGCGGCAGAGGCACCGCAGCAGCGACAGGGACGGCCCAACAGGATGTCAGAGCCGGGGGCAGCGCTGCGGGGAACGGAGACGCTGGGAAGGCGGTCGGCCGGGGGACCGACCACAGGCGCCGCGCGGGGGCCCGGGGGTGTGCGGGGCCCGGGGTCTGCAATATGGCTGCTCGGCGTGTCCTCGCCCCGCCAACCCCGCGGCTGGACCGGAGCCGCCGCGCTTCCCGCGGGCTCGGCTGCAGGAGGAGGAGACGGACGCGGCTTCTCAGAGTCTCTGCGGCGACTTGGGCGAGGGCGCGCCTGACGAGCAGCTCCCGCCCGGCGTCCCCGCCTCCCCTCCCCCCACGTGGCCACTCCCTCCCTCCCCTCCCCCCACGGTTTTACCTTAATTGTCTCTAAACGACGGGGGAAAGTTGGGTCTAAGGGTGCTGCTGCCATAGAAACTGCATAGCAACCAAGGGCTGGGGAAGGGGGCGGGGCGACGGGAGGGCGAGGGGGGAGGGGGGCAGGGGCCCTGCAGCAGGTTCCGCCCCGGTCCCCGCCCAGCTCGGGCGCGCAGGGGCGCACGGGGACGCGCGTGCACACCTTCACAGGCCATTCTCCCTTCCTTCGCCTGGGACTCCTCCGAGCGCCCCACGACCGCCTTGGGCCCCCGGGACACGAGGGGTCAAGGCAAGAGGCCAGGCGTATGGAGCCGCTCTTCCCGCACTCATGCTGGGGGGACCTCCCGCAGCAGGCACGGGGCGAGGGGACAGCGGAAGCGGCCTCGGCCGCCCGCCCCTGTCCCGACCCCCAAGCCGCGGGACGAGGCCAGGAGAAGAGCAAAGCGAGACCGAGCGGGGAGGGTCGGGAGGCAGAGCTGGCCGCGGCCTCGGGGCGCCCGGAGTGCGGCGGCGGCCTTGCTGCTGAGACAGGAGGGGAAGCGGGCTGTGCAGACGCTCCAATTGCAGGGTCTTCGGGACGGGGACTCGGGGGCGCGGAGGGACGAGCATCCCCGCAGCCGGATACCGGTCGTTCAACCCGTTCCCGGAGGAACGCCCCCCGCCCCCCGCACATTTCTCATTTAACGTCCCATCCAGTGTGACTGCGACGGTCCCATTGCACAGATGAGGGACTCCGCAGACAGCAGGCCCGCGCCGGGGCCGCCCCCGCGGGGCAGGCCGGGAAATGAAGTCCCGAGCGGCGGGCGCGCACGCGGGGCTGGGGCCGCAGTCGCACGGGGACCGCGGGCGCGCAACCTCGGGGGGGGGGGAGCTCCCACTTAGCGTTTCCTTTGCTTTGTTTTTGTTTTTGTTTTTTTTGGTATCTTTTGCCTTTGGTCTTACTCCATTTCTGTGTTAGTAGAAAAGACATGTGAGAATCCATTCGTTTCCCCAGGTCTCTGCGTTGGCATCGGACAGTGTGTGTGGTTCTCGCTTTTGGGGAGCAGCCTTGGAGTCCAACACAGTTTGAAGTTGCTTCGGGAGGATAGTCATCTCCATAGCAGATGCTTTCTCTTCCAGAAAGACATCTCAGGAAATGGCTCACTGCTTCCAGAAATGATCACTCCCTTGGCCGTTTTTAGTTTTATAAAAACCACTAAGAAACCCAGCTTATTAGCAAGAAATAAATAAACAAAATCCCAGATACTTCATATTTCATAGCAAAAAGTAATAAAGTCAGAGCGAACAGAAGAGGTTTCGTTCAGTCGCTTTATTTTCACAACGCGGCCAGTCAGGATCTTGAACCTTAATTCCATTCAAGATAAAAAAATACTAATATTGTTCGTTTCCAAAGTGGACATTCACTGGTTGACAGGAGGGAGAAGGGTTCCAACGTGTTCGCCACAATAAGGGAATCTGGCGTGCTGTGAAAGGTCACAGGTTAACAGACAAAACAAAGTGAGTTTTATGTAATAAAGACAGGAAAACCATTGATCTAAACAACAGTGCTGAAGAGACGTCAGGATGTTTCCATCTGAAGGACTGAGCACGTGGTGGGGGCCATGGACGAGCATTCCCTACTGGGTGTTGGCAAAACTTCACTTTCTGGAACTTTCCCTAAGTGGTATGAGTTGGGCAAATGGAGGGGACATATTTGGGGAAGGAATATGGAGGACAAGAATGTCCCTGGGGTCCTGCCTTCCCCTGCGGAGAGGACATGTCCTCTGCTGAGAGAGTAGGGCCTCGGGGTCAGGGCAGGAACCTCACCAGGGTCACCACCGTCAGACATGGAGAGCTCTGACTGCTGAAAATAGGTTCACGGTCATTTAGCATCATGCCTCTTTGTAAATGATGCACATGCGACACTAATATGACTCAGCCCCTGCACAGGTGACACAGGGACCAAGGAGCAAGGACACCGTGAGTCAAGAGGGACAGACGCGATCCCAGGCAGCCCAGGGGCTCGGGGCTCACGTTTCCCTGCTTCGCTCACTCTTCAGGGCTGCCTCGTGAACACTTACGGTTGTCATGTGAGAGCAAACTACCACCTCAACGAGCTGTCTGACCCCCAGTTCTTAAACTGCCGAGATGCAGTACCAGGCGTGCTGGACAGAGGGGAGAAGGACAGGCAAACAGACTACCTAGGAAACCACAAGGCGAAGGACAAGACGACATTCAAAATAATATCCATCGGGAACGACCAGCCCCATTTAAAGTTGCATTAGGAAACACCAACAGAGGACACTTTTTCTGGAAGGAAATAATGATTACGTGTAAATGCCTGAAAGGACGCAGCCCTAGATAAAAGACCAAAGTGACTGATCCCAGGTGACGGGACCAGAGTGTCCAACTGGATCCCAGGAAAACTTGAACAACGTTGTCAACAGGAACAACACCTTAAAAGCTACTTTCTGAGAACCACACGCACGAGCACCAGTTTCCAAGAAGCAGCCCCGTAGCTGCCTCGCTGAGCCGGGCCCTTCAGAAAGCGGCCTGCAGACTGACTGCAGCGGGGAGCCCCTCAAGAGGCCCCAGCAACGAGGTCACCCGTGAGGTGAGAGGTCACCTGTGAGATGAGCTGCATGCCTCGCCTCAAATGCACTGAAACTGGCCCCCAGGGGCAACTGTGCTCTCCTGGGCCAATGTGAACCCGAGGACTCTGTGTGCTCACCGCCCCCTCAGTCTTAAAAAGTGTCACTTAGAAAGAAGGAAGGAGGCAGGAGAGGGTGTGGGTGGGAGCCACTCACCCTGCGGGTTCCCAGAACCCAAGGAAAAGCTCAGTGTCCCCAAGCTGACACCTGACAGTGGCCCTACGTCTGCCATGGACACCTAACAGAAGTTCATCTCCAGAGGGAACAGCTGCTACCATGTCGCCCAGATGACATGACAATTAAGCTGTGGGTGTGAACATGTGTCCTGACTGAGGGGGAGGCCCGCGCTGAACCCCGGGCACCTGCTGCCCAAGATGACATGGCAGGCCGGACCGTGACCCAACAGCTTATCCACAACAGGGCACAGGGACACATGTCAGGTGGCAACTGTCACTCTGCAGAGGAGCAAACAGGCTTCCAGAAAGCGCTTTATACCCATCAGCAGCTTGGTCCCAAAGACACAAAAGGTGATCGGCATGCAAGCCAGCCCCCTTTGCAGGACGAGCCGAAAGCCCCGATTCCAGCACGACAGGGTCATGACGACACACCGGGCACAACGGCAGCTCTCTCCCGAGAGACAGCATTCACAGGAAGGAAGTAAAACAGGCTGCGTGCACAGGCAACAGCCGCTCTTCACTGTGGGACGCACACCGTCTGCTGGGAGCGTGCGCTGGAGGAGGGGCCTTTGCGTGCAGACCTCCCCACTAAGTGGTCACCTCCCTGGTGAGGAAAGTCCGCGGGACCCGCCCGCATGGGCTCTCCAGTCACCTCCTGCCGGGCCCCAGGTCCCCGCATGCTGAGAAGTCATTGCCCCTCTGGGGCACAAACACAGCCCCGGGCAAACAATCCCCAGTTGCAGTTGCAATGAATCTCGTAGTGAAGGTAAGGAAGAACACACATGCGCACGCACCCATGTGCATGCACATGCACACACGCGCATGCACACACATACACACACATGTGTGTACACATGCACAACACGGAAGGAGCAGCGACGAGGAAACACCGACGTCTACCTTTCAAGTCACTCATCTCACCTTACTGGGCTCCGCTTACCATACTGCGCAGGACTTAGCTCAGGCGGCCGGACGCTCCGTTTCCCGGCCTTCCTGGCCTCACGCCTGCCGAGATGGGAAGGCAGGAGCCGCGCCCGCCTCTAACTGGGCACGCCCTGCTTAAGTGGGCACTTAGTACTTTCCAAGGATTTATTTAATTTAGCCTCAGGTCAAACGTGTTGGTTCCGAAAGTTCTGTCCGCCTTCACAAGGCTGATCACTGAGCGCGTCCGTGACGGCCACAGGCACAAAACAGCAGTTAAGAGAGGCAACCCGGGCCACCTCAGCCAGGCTCTACCCAAAACACGTCCACGTCTACATTCCAGGCATTTCTACTGAAATTCGCCTGAGTAACCACGGCGTTTGAGAAAAATGAAAGGAAGAGCAGTGTATTTCTACATTTCTAAAAGAGCATGTCCTGCTGAACCAACTCCAGGTCCTTTTGGAAACAAAAATGTTAACGTTGATATCTATAAATTGAACATACAGAATGCCTTTTGGAGAACATATAAGGCGAAGTCTACAGAAACTATAGACCCAGCATCTGGCCTCAAGGGCAAGCGAAGGGTGTCAGGAACCTAGACCAAATGGATGTCATGGGAGACATTCCTGCAGATGCACCCAAGTGTCCCCTCCTTCTGGTGGCAGATGGCATGCAGCTGCTGCTTCTTATTATTTATGTAAGTATTAATAATGCTGGAGTCTCTACTGAGAAAGAAATGACCACCAGTGATTAGGTTAATAGAAGAAGGCATGAAATAAATCCTCAGAACGACTAAATTCCTCCCCTGGTCAGACTAACACGGCCATACCTCCTGGACACCACCCCAGGTGAGCCGCAAAGACTTTGGAAGGAACCGGAACCAGCTGTGACTTGTGCTAACATCAGAAAACTAAGCACATGCCTGATGGCACTGGGACTTCTAGTCCATGAAGGACAAGGAGCTGTTTGAAAGGGGCCGTGTCATTTGAGTCCACGCATGAACGTGGCTCCTCAGAATAGAAATCGAGGCCAGGACAGTGTCTAACATGAAATGCAAATCTCAGATCGCCAGAACACATCTGAGTTCCAGGCATCCCGAGACCCAAGGCTGGTTCCTCTGTTTGCACAGAACAAACTTCTGTTCTTGACTTTAACTTCTACACCAGACTCCAAAAAAAAGATGAGTGTTTGCTTATCTTGATAGGAAGATGTAAGAACAGAACGCACGAGCTAACCTTGACACATGTCGTCCAAGGAGGGAGTTTTTCACAAAGTGTTTAGCTTAAGGAGTACCTAAAACCGTAAAAATGATTGGCAGGACCATTGTTGTATCAATGTTTGAGAAATGAAAAGAACAAACAAAGCAGAAACACAGATTAGCCTTCAGGATAATAAACTGAAACACGAAAAGCCTGCCACCATGACAACCAAGCACTTAACTGCGCCGGCCCTGGCTGACCTCCGTGCGTTAAAACTCATTTCACATGACAAGTGACTGGCAGGCGCAGGTGCAGATGTCAGGTAACGACAGAGACCAGCCCGTGGGGGCAGCAGGCAGAACAGGGGGGTCATCCTCTCCACTGGGATGTCAGGAAACTGGGGAGACTAGGAAGCAGATGACAGTCCCCTCGGGGTCAGAGCGGAGGTGTCCAGTGCGCGGACACCGGGACTTCCACGGGCAGTCGCTCTGTCACGCCTTCATGAACAGCGTCCAAGTTCATTAACATAAAGTGGAGCCTTGATGAACACCAGAGGGCAAGTTACATTTATGATGTCACGCAGCGCATGCCGGACGCACGTTAGCACTCATGAACGAGATGATCCACTGCTAAGGGAATTTTTTCAGGAATTGACAGAAGTGTGTGCGTGCCCGTGTGTGCACATGTGTGTGTGTGTACACAGGTGTGTGCGCACAGGTGTGTACATATGTGCATTTGTGCACGTGTGCATGCGCATGTGTGCGTGTGTACATGTGTGCACGTGCATGTGTGTGCACGTTCGTGTGTGCGCATGTGTGTGCACAGGTGTGTGCACGTGTGTGTACACACAGGTGTGCGCGCATGTGTATGTGTGCACGGGTGTGTGTGCGCGTGTGTGCACAGGTGTGTGCGTGTGCGCGTGTGAACACAAGTGAAGGTCACAGAATCGTCCCATGCCCTCCACCCCTTTTGACTCACTTCCTCCACCAGCCTCACGGAACCCCCACGGCACTGGGCGCCTCTGGGGTCGCTCCGCGGAGCAGGACTCTGATTGGCCCGAGGTCTCAGCGTCCAGGCAGCTCGCTCAGTTCACGTTCCGTCTCTGGACGAGGTTTTGGCAAATAAAGGAACATCTGAGGCTTTGGAGTGGGGTGTTCAGAGGGGGCCCCAGCGGGACAGGCCCCAGCTGATCTGTGTCCCAGTATCAGGGCGTGGATGATCAGTCGTGCTAAGTGTTACAGGGACGAGTCCCCTTCCCTAGTTTTAAATGCAAATTCTGTCAGGCGAATATTGGGAATGTTAATGAGAACCATCACAGCAGGACTTTCTACTAAGGCAAGTGTCCCTTTACCGCTGCTAGGCTGTGTTTTGAGAATCGTTCACCCTGGCCTTGAACTCCTAGACTAAGGTAGGGAATGAAGTAGGGTGTGTCTTGTACAGATAAAGTCTTGGGAAAGTGCGGCTCTGGTTCCCCCCCGCAGGTCCCCAGGGGACCCCTCTGCACATCCCGATGGGTCAGCGTGTGCTCTGTGGCCCCAGGGAGGGCAGACGGAGCCCCTGGGTGGGGCCCTCTGAGCCTGAGCAGGAGCCTGCAGTGGGGTTCACTGCATTAGGGCCCCCGTTTGCTCTCAGCACAACCCCACCCACAGCTGACCGACCCAGCCCCCAGCCAGGCCCGTCTGTGCCTCCCGCCTCGGCAGGTGCCGCACGGTCACCATGGATGGACCCGGAAGGGGCAGGTGGCCGGGCAGGGGGTGACAGTGCTAGATGGTCATCACATTCCAGGGGGAGCACTCCAAAGCTCCCCAGAGGCCTGAGGTGACTGGGACTAGGTCTCAGAAGTCCTCAGCCTCACGGAAAAGAAACCCGACATTCCCTGCAGGGCTGCGGCGTTCAGGGGCTGGGTCCCCTCCCCATGAGGCTGTGACAAGCGCCATTTTCCTCCAGAGGGACAGGCGGGAGGTCCCAGCAGTTGGGCTCCGCGGGGTTCTGCACTGACGAAATCACGTGTGCAGCTGGCCACAAAAGGAAATGACAGTGCTGCCCTTCCCTGCTGTGACAGGTGACCCTCAGCACATCCAACAGCACCCACAGTGTGGGGACTCAAATCCATGTCCCACTGCTTTGTGGGTCTGGCCGTGAGCCAGACCGACACGCCTGGAGCCCTGAAAGCGGGAGGACAAGAGAGGACAGTCACACCCCCTCTGCCAGCAATTTCAGCTCATTATGTGTCCTCACAGACCCGAGTGCCTTTCATGTGGGAGCTTTAAAACAGCCCCAAAGCCTCCGGATCCGTGTGTCACCCGGCTTCTTGCTATCGCCTTGATTTGCTTTAAAAACAGCCTTTTGTCTCGGGTGCCGAGAGCTCTTCCCCACAGCTGATCACTGCAGGCTTTTAGATGGCTCTGCGTCAGCGGGGAGGGCTCAGGAAGAATAGCTGTGCTCTGGACGGGCTTCTGGCATGTTCTCTGCCTTGTCACCTGCTGATCCTTCATCGGGGTAGATCTTGGCTCTCTCTTCAGAGGGGTTTTCTGCTCTCCCACCCTGCGGGTCCTGTGTCATTGATCATCTGGGCCCACTCTGGGGAGACCGTGCTGTGGGGCGCGGGGCCCAGCGTGCCTGCCACGCCGTCTTTCGGGAAGTCCTTGAGGAGGCTGAGCTGTAGGCACGATCCTGGCCGGCGTGTTTCCACGGAAGCCGGGATGATCTTGTGAAGGCAGGACTTGGGGTGCCCGACCCCCTCTCTCTATGTCTGCCTTTCCCTCCCCAACCAACACGAATTCATCAGCCCTGGAGGCATGGGATGTGACACAGCAGGGCCATCCTCACAGGTGACCGGCTCCCAGGGACAGCACGCTCGCCTGGAACTGGGCAGCCTTCCTGTCCCCACTTGGGGGGGCAGGCAGGGAGGGCGTGAGGGGCAGCACTTGGGCAGCCTTCCTGGGTTGGGGGGAGCAGGGAGGGTGTGGGGGGCAGCGCTTTCCCGCCACGCCAATGGCCAGCTGATCCCGGGCCAATCCTGCCCCAGGAAGCCGTGCCCTCAGGGAACTGGTGGGAATGTGGCCTCTACCCATCAGCCCCTGTCCCTCCACCTGTTTCTTCCTCATCTATTAGCTTTCCTCGGTGATGAGTCAAGATAGGTGGGCACAGCTGCTTCGGTCAGGGCCTCTTCCGTCACCCCTCGTGAGCACGTACAGCCAGAGTACACGGACTTGGAGAAATTACATCCCCAGGCCCTCCGTCTTTTCAGATGGGTTTACAGTGCTTGTTCGGGGCGCAGGGGCCACTACAGAGAGCCTAGGTATGAAACCTGGACGGGACACACAAAATTCCTTGTCCAGCTTACATTTAGTGGGAGGACTGAGAGAAACCAGTAAGTACTACACAGTATGTCATGTGACAATGGGACAGTGAGTAGGGAGGGCAGGCAGGCATCTGCCTAGGAGGGCCCAGACACGGCGGAGGGCCGGGGTGGGCATCTGCCCAGGAGGCGGAGAAGCTGGGGTGGGCATCTGCCCAGGAGGCAGAGAGCTGGGGTGGGCGTCTGCACAGGAGGGCCTGGATGTGGCGGAGAGCTGGGGTGGGCTGCCATCTGCATGGAGGACCCGGGCAGGGCGAGCACGTGCAGAGGTCCAAAGGCAGCATGGCCTCAGGCATGTGCTCGGGTGTGTCCTTGGACATGTACTTGGGTGTGTTCTTGGGTATGTACTTGTATATCCTTGGATAGGTCCTTTGATGTGTCCTTGGACATGTACTTGGGTATGTACTTGGACATGTCCTTGGGAATATCCTTGGACAAGTAATTGAATGTGTACTTGGGTGTGTACTTGGAGATGTACTTGGGTGTGTCCTTGGACATGTACTTGAGTGTGTATTTGGACATGTCCTTGGACATGCCTTTGGGATGTGTCCTTGGATGTGTCCTTGGGGTGTGTACTTGGATGTGTCCTTGGAGGTGTACTCGGGTGTGTACTTGGATGTGTCCTTGGAGGTGTACTCGGGTGTGTACTTGGATGTGTCCTTGGGGTGTATACTTGGATGTGTCCTTGGAGGTGTACTTGGGTGTGTACTTGGATGTGTCCTTGGAGGTGTACTTGGGTGTGTACTTGGATGTGTCCTTGGAGGTGTACTCGGGTGTGTACTTGGATGTGTCCTTGGAGGTGTACTTGGATGTGTCCTTGGAGGTGTACTCGGGTGTGTACTTGGATGTGTCCTTGGAGGTGTACTTGGATGTGTCCTTGGAGGTGTACTCGGGTGTGTACTTGGATGTGTCCTTGGAGGTGTACTTGGATGTGTCCTTGGAGGTGTACTCGGGTGTGTACTTGAGTGTGTATTTGGACGTGTCCTTGGAAGTGTCCTTGGGTGTCTAGTGACAAGTGCAAGAGCAGCCAGGAGGTGGATTTGACTGTGAAGATGAGCCCAAGTGAAAGCAGTGT
>PVJL010018139.1:0-16677 GCA_004026885.1 Lyroderma lyra
CTCCCGCTGAGCCCGCTCCCGAAGAGCCCGTTCCCGCAGAGCCTACTCGCAAAGACACCGGGAGTGGTAAGCACACGTGTCCCATCGACATACCAACAGCAAAGTCGCACACTCCACAGACACCAGGCGTCTCTGTGTGCACGGCTGGTTTACGCATGAGCTGAGAAACACCCAGTGGACGGACGGAACAGAACCCAGACCCCATCTCCTAGTTTCCTTTCTTTCCTTTCCCTCTCAATACGTCATTATGAAAATTTTCTAACATACGGAGAGCTTGACAGAATTACTCAGCCCACAGACCCACCACCAGGGAGAGGTCCTTAGTGGGGAGGGAGGAGGCCACCGTAGGCTCACAAGTTCTCACTTGCTTTCCATCCCCCTCCCGTCTTCCAGAAGCATTGAGCCCAGGGGCACCAGAGGTGCTGTCCCTGCCTGCTTAAGTGACTGTGAAATAGCACCCACAGGCAAACTGCGCTCTTGCCTGAAGAATTGGGAAAGGATAAAACTTTCCTTCAGCCTCAGAGAATGAAAGCATTTTCTCAGCTTGAGGCCTTGTGTTTTAGGCTTTACTTTGAAGACAGTAGATTTCATGTCCAAATTATGAACTTCTGAAAGAATTTTCCATGAGAATACTCATCAAATTAAAATTGCAGATGAGCTAATCTGACACATTTTAATAAGAGTGAACTTATAAGAAATGTTCTTCCATCACGAATTTTATAAATAAGACCGTAAGGCCTCATGGATGTGAACTTTAAAAAATGGGGGTATCAAGCCAAATAAATCTAACTTTGGACATTTCTTTGGCATTAGAAACTACAAGACATTGGAAGTGAAGAACCATAACATAACTTACAAAACAAAAACACTTCATTTTCAAATCCGGAGCTGAGACACGTGCTCAATCCTACACTTAGAATAGGTGGCTCGTGTAAAAACTTAATGCCAGAGCAATATTTTAAGCAGCCCTTAATCTGGTGCTACCAAACCCACTTCCAATTCTTGATCCAATCCTAGAAAATACTCAGATGTTCAAAAATTTTTATTCTCATTTCTCCTAGCACTTCACGAACCCACACTGGCTGCCAAACACATCAAGCACCAACCTAAGAACCAACCAGACCCATGTCTCGTAGGGCCCCCACTAACAACACATGGTGGCATTTTTAAAAACAGAATTTCTTGGACCTAAAATTCCAGTTATTATTTAAATCATATACTTTTTTCTCTCCCTCCCTCTCTTTCCCTCTCCCCTCCTCTTTTTTCCTCCCCCACCTCTTTTTTTCCTCTCCCTCTCTCTCTCCCTCCCTCCCTTTCTCTCTCTCTATCTATCTCTACATCTATAGCTATAAATATATATATATCTCAGAGATGAAACTAATTTAGGCAAATGGGCCAGGCCTCCCACCAGATGCCAAGTGTCAGAATCACAAACTGTCCGCCAGGCAGGCGCCTCCCAGTGCTGTCCAGGGAACACAGGACAGGGGCTACCCCTCAGAATGAGGGTCTCTGAGGAAACAATGGTTACCTTCCTCTGGGGGTCCAGGTATACTCTCCAATAAAGGGCGTCCTCATAAGGTCTCAGTGGGTTTAGAAGTGCCACATGTGCACCAAATACTGTGCTGGGCATTATGCAGCCTCACGCTCTCAAGAAAGCTTACAATGTAGGGAAAAGCAAACCAGCACACTCTCTGTTAGCTTTGTACATGGCATCTGTGTGACAGAGGACACGGGGTGAGGTTACGTGGAATTACATTCTGGTCCATACCCCAGCAGGTGTTTTAGTCTTTGAGAAGGTCCTGCTTCCTCTGTCCCACCTTCCCCGCCAAGTTCTGGGGATACGTCAACCAGGGAGTCAGAAGGCCCAGCCATGTGAGAAGTTGCTGCTGTGCACAGAGGTACATTTGGCTGTCCAAAGAATCCCAGTGCTCATGCCTGTCTGGAGGAAAACCTCTTAGCACAAGGACTGACCCACCAACACTGGAAAGGCTAAGGGATATGATTTGATGGAGGAAGTGTGAAGCTATTCTTGGAGTCTGGGACTTCCTGTGAAAAGGCTCAAACCTAGAGGAGAAAGATGAACCAGCAAACAACGCTGGGGAGGGGCAGGTACTCTGGGTGTGACTCACTTTCAGTGAAAACACTGGAGTGAGACTGAGGAGGTAGGGTGGAGTTAATTAGTCTAAGGACTAGCTGGCGAGCATTCCAGCTCCAGACAACTGCCTGCAGGCAGTGAGCCACTCCAAACAGAGCCCCTCCATTCAAAAGTCAGCTCACATTCTTGAGAAGACCCTTTCCATCCCAAGTAAATGGAGGCCATCGGATCTGCACTGTGCCTCCACACTGGAATGATGGGTTAACAACAAATACAAACCACTGCTACTAAAAATGAGATTTTTCATTTGTCCTCCAGAAAAAAATCCCATGAATGTCAAATATTGGCGCAGAAACAAAGAGTATTTAATTAACTTACCAAAAAAAAAAAAAGACATCACAATTAGGTCAACATGAGCTACATCAGCGGTGTCCAACCTTGTGGTTTCCCTGGGCCACACTGGAAGAAGAATTGTCTTGGGCCACAGTACACTACACTCACACTAACAATATCTGGTAAGCTAAAAGAGATACATGCATAATTTTTGTGATGTTTTAGGGAAGTTTATGAATTTGTGTTGGGCCGCATTCAAAGCCGTCCTGGGCCGCCTGTGGCCTGCAGGCCGCAGGTTGGACAAGCTTGGTTTACATGGTAAGGGACGTAGTTTTCATACAGTAAATGGCAAATAGTAAGCAATGTCAAACTTCCACCCTAACTACAGCTACTAACCATCATTTCTAACACTACCTTGTTTTAATAATACTTTCAAAATGAAACTGCCCATCAGGTAACACTGGCCTTACAGGTACTGGTGAGCTGCACACAGGTTCCCTAGGTAACCCAGCCCCACTTCAGCAGGCATCCACCAACACACAGTGGGAATGGAGACCCCTGAACATGTCCAATTTGGAGGCCCAGTTCTGGTGAGAGAATCTGCTAAGCGATAATAGGCTTTTTTAAAAAGGAAAGAGATTCAGAGAATTTTTCGAGGTAGAAGTCAGTCACTTCAGGGATTACCCGGCCCACCCCTCATTCTGTTCATGAGGGTATTTTGCTCCTCATTAGAGCAAACTTACAGTCAAAACAAAGTAAATGCAATGAATTCATCTTCTGTATTTCTTCAAGCCCACTATTTTTCAAAAGTCCGTAAGGAATATTATTCGTAAATTTCATATTATCACAACCATGAAATAAAATACAAAAGAAGCTTTTCAAAAACTGTGTTTGTTGGTCTGGTTTACCCAGTACAAAGCAGAACATCTCCAAAGCCTTCCTTAGTGTTTACTGTGAATTTATCAGCTTCAGCACTTCCCCCACCTCCACGCATGCAGAGGGATCTGGAAGCCTAAGGCTGGCTACTAACAACACAGCATTTAAAATAACAAGGCATCTCATTGTAAAAACAGTCCCCGCCCACCAAAGGAAAGTCCCTCCCATCAACCCTGTGATTGGCTAAGAAAGAAGTATGTAGAGCTCCAATTTACCCTTAAGTGAAAACTATTTTAAACTGGATGGAGAGGCCAGAAGAATCCCTTCCAGTTCAAAAAGGCCGTGGTTCTAGCAATTCACCATAATGACTCTGCGTGACGTCTTCTGGTCAGATACCACTTGAAATTGCTTGACATTTTGACATTAAATATTAAGCAATTTTAATTTCAAAGGAATGTTGGTGTGTTCATTAAACTGGTGCATCTAGGTGGTCTATATACCTGGAATATGAGACCAAATTTTATGAGAGGCTGAATAACATAGTGTCTTGCTAATTATAATTTAAAACAGACTTTCTTAAACAGTCTCTGCATTCTTATTCTGGAAGGTTTTCCTGTTACTACACTAGACAGTTGCTAAAGGAAAAAAACGTGCAAGATACAAAGCAGCTCAGTCTCCTACTCGGGCATCAAACACGGTGACCGCCAGGTGGAGAGGGAAGCGAGGCTCCGCTCGAGTGTGTGGCCGTCTGTCCGTTGGACGCCCGGACAAGCGGGCACCGTCGCCTTCTCCACGGCGGAAGGCCCTCAGCCGCTCGGGGACAGTCCTGTAACCTCCCCGTCCGTCCCGGACGACGGCGGGCCGAGCGGTCTGGGAGGAGCGCGGGCCGCGGCTGCTCTCCGTCTCGGTCCCGTCACCTTCTGAACATCTCACTGTCCGGGGGTGGGGGTGGGGGGTCATTGTCAAAGAGAGGACGGACATGCGACAGCAGGGCCCTGAGGAGAGGGGGGACGGATGTGCGACGTCGGGGCCCTGAGGGGAGGAGGGGGAACGTGCGACGGCGGGGCCCTGAGAGGAGGAGGGGGGACGTGCGACGGCGGGACCCTGAGGGGAGAGGGGACAGACGTGCGACAGCAGGGCCCTGAGGAGAGGGGGGACGGACGTGCGACGTCGGGGCCCTGAGGGGAGGAGGGGGGACTTGCGACGGCGGGACCCTGAGGGGAGAGGGGACGGACGTACGACGGCAGGGCCCTGAGGAGAGGAGGAGGGACGTGCGACCGCGGGACCCTGAGGGAAGGACGAGGAACACGCGACGACGCGGGCCCGAGCGGGACCGTCCGGGCGCCGATAGAGGCCGGCCAGGCGCGACCTCCGCCCCCGGCCCGCGGCGCCCCCGCCTGCGCCCCAACGCGGCGCCGCCCGCCCCGACCGCCCCGACCTCCCGGCCGCCGACGCCCGGCCCGCGACCGCGACCGCGACCACGCCGCGCGCGGCTCCGGGCGGGCCGAGCGCACTAACTTCCCGGCCCGTCCGCGGCCCGGCCGCCCGCCTCACCTCGGCGCCGTCTACCGCCTCGGGGCCGCCCTGGCCCGGGGCTCCGGGGCCGCGCGCGCCGGGGGACCGGGCGCCGGCGGCGGCGGTGGCTGCTGGCCCCGCGGGGACCGGGGCGCCCCGGGCGGCGGCGCGGACGGCGGCGGCTCCATCTTCCCGGGCGCTCGCGCCGCCGCTCCGACGCGCAGACCCAAGTGGGACATTCGCTACATTGTTGGCATTCCACGGGCGTCACGTGACCCCGCCGCGTCACGCTCGGCCGCCGACCCGCCCGGCGCTCGGCCGGCCCCGCCTGCCGCTTCCTGGTCCCGCCGCCACCTGCGGGCCGGGCCGCTGTCACCGCCCCGCTCCGCGCCGCCCCCTCCGCACCCACTGCAAGTTGTTCGCTGTCCCCAAAGCCACTGTCCTCTGGAGCGGCCCGCGCCAGCCTGGGTGCAGACAGTGAGTTAGCGGGCCCGGAGGAGCCCCAAGTTACCAAGTTGGTGCCGCCACCGAAAGTGAGGGCAGAGACCGACAGAGGGCTGCCCAGCCATGGAATCAACTCACAGAGGAGGACATGAAACACACCCAGATAGGATCGGTGTGACTCACACCCTGTGCTCCGCACGCTGTGTGTCAGAGTGTGGAGCGACGTCTGCGACAGTGTGCCGCTGCTGGCCAGCAAGTGACATCCCAGCCGCTGCACAGTCTCCGCACTTGTGGCAGTGGATTTGGTTCCAGGACAAGTGCAGGGACTGTGCTGACATGTGGAGCAGAAGGAACACTGGAAGCCAAATAGGCTCCCCCTACTGCTGGCTCTCCCCCTGTCATACTTCCTACCACCCACGGTCTGTAGCCCTGATGCTCAGGGCTGATGTCATCTTCAAAGCCAACCCAATTTCCCTTTTCATTAATCAATTCTTGTCAAATGTTCAAAGTTTAACCTCAAAAGCAACAGTAATGAAAGTCCTTGTGTCCGGATGGCTTTAACACCCCTTCCAGCCCCTGCTGTGTGTGCCACCCTGTCTGTCCCCCTTCCTGGCTGAAAACCCCCTCTTCCTCCCAGGCTTTCAGTCCTACCTCTTCCTGGAGCCTCCTCCGTCCTCCCTCTGTTTTCTCTGTCCCGTGAGATGATTCTTAGACCGCTGTTTCGCAGCTAAGAACTCAATTTAATTTTCCAGTCTTCTCTTGTCCTGGACCCAGGCATCCCGCACAGTACTGGGAGCAGAACCAGCCTCCAGGGACATTCTGTGACAGAGCACCCTTTGCATTCATCTGTACCTTTCCACTCACACGCCAAGCATACTTTCTCCACTGCTACGCCAAGCCAAGGGGCGGGCTGCCAACCTTGCTTCGTGTGTGTTTAAAGGTCCTGCCCTTGCTTTGTCTTCAAGACGTAAATATAAGTTAAAAAAAAAAAAAAAGCCTTGTCAAATGAAATACTGTTAAAGAAAGGAATTTAATGGACTTTAAAATGTATGTGTAAAACACTAAATAAAATGTAATTATAATGAGCATTGTAGCATTGTTTGCCATAGTGAAAAATCAGGAAGAACTTAAATGTTCAGCAATAGGGAATAGCAGGAAAATAAAAGATATTCAAATGATGAAATGATATATAAAATAGCTCAGCAATTTTCAAAGGATAAACAATTGTAGAAAGAATTCAAAATCACTGTAGAGTTGAAAAAAGCAAGTTGCAGAACTACATATACACTATGATACCGTATTTACAAACAAAATCCCGCAGAAACGAATCATATACTTTATGTAAGTATTGATGCGGACTGAAAGAGTACATACCAAATGCGTGACAGCTGGTGCCTAGGTAGAAGGAAGCGGGGACATTGGACCGGAGAGAGAAAAATGCAGACTTCAACTTTATCTGCAATGCTTTATTTCTTTAATCCCCAAAAAAGTGAAGCAAAACTGTCAAAATCTTTAAAATTTGTTGACTCTGGTGATTAGGTTTACTTATGTGTGCTGTGTTATTCTTTGTGCCTTTTTAAAAAAACAAGCTATCTTAAGTTATTCAAATACATGTATGAAACAAATTGGAGACAAGTTAGTTTCCACAGGCTTGCTTAGGGAAACTCACACACCTAGACAGAAGAGTATTATGATTAACAATTCTGTGTGCATGTGTTCATTGACATGGAGTCATTCGTTCCTTTGGGCTTTTGGTTTTTAATTCTTTGATTACCTGCTATGAACCATGGGCTAAACCAGGCAATGGGGATACCATGGTGAGCAAAAGCACATAATTTATCCCCTGGTGGATCTTACAGTCCTATCAATGTGTTCAAGAAAAAAAACAAGTGACAACATCAAATTCTGTGAAACAACATAAGCACATATGCTTATGTACAGGGTCCAGCACAAATAATGCCTCTTTTTTATGAGCTGGCAATCGATACCAAAATTATAAGCATGTAATTCTGTAACATAACAATATCATAACTACATTAATGTAACTATTTTTAAAAGGGTGTTACTTCTGCTGGACCCTGTATATAATGTATGTATATCTTTAAGTCCAGAAAAGTATGCAGTCAAATGTTAAAAATGTTAGGGGCAATGTTGGAGTGTATAATAAATTATTTAAGATAGTGTGTATGTACAGGATGTCCCAAAAACTGTGTACCTATTTTTAACAGCTGATAACGCACATAATTTTCTCTCAGGTTTAACCTATTTGAAATAATGGGTGAAGTCTAGTGAACACGGAATATCCTCTGCATTCTCGAGACCTCATGCCACTAGATTTTTTTTTAATGGGGATACATAAAAGACAAAGTTTACGGTAACAAACCAGCAACAGTCGATAACCCGAAGGCAGCCACGGACAAGAACGCACACAGACCCAGAACAAAATGATTCCTGACGTTTGCAATTCCATTGCTGCGCGTGGCCAGCAGTGCCCGGACCAGCACGGTCATCGGTGTGGAAACGGGTGGTGACAAAAAAGGTATTCATTTCTGTAGATTCTCTTCAGTTTTGAAAATAAATTGTATGTTAATCAACACTGACTTTATAATCATTTAAAGCGTGTTTACACTTTTTTGAAACCCCTGTAACGTGTGTATGTGTGTTGTGTGTGTCCTTTCTCCACCCAGGTGTTGCCCTGAGCTTGTGTATCATCTTATTTCATCCACCAGCATCATCACTCCCATCATATAGAAGAGGACCCTGAAACACTGGCACCCCAAGTGACTTGCCCCAGATCAAAGAGCTGGGATTTGAACCCTGGAAGACCTAACTCTGCAAACACTGAGATAAGGCTCTCTTTAGTGATCTTTAAAAATCCACCATTACGATGTACTTATAAATAAGGAAACTGAAGTCGGATGAACCCCTCCCCCTCCTTACACTTGGCCTTTGTGGAGTGAGGGAAGAGGGGCAGCCCAAGACTGTCTACAGAGCGGGGGATAGGCTGGGCTGCGTCCACTCCCCAGCGGTGGCCATTCCAACCAGGAAAAGACCCTTTGCTTCTTCAGATCCTGGACGTTTCCCCCAAAGTTTATAATATTATGAGAAGTCAGACTTACGGAAAAGTGGACCATGTTGTTTTTAGGTAGTAGGTAAATAAACAAATGTTCTAGACCAATCTCATCCAACCTGCGCCCCACGGCCCAGGATGGCGTTGAATGAGGCCCAACACTAATTCATAAACTTTCTTAAAACATTATGAGATTCTTTTGTGACCTTTATATTAGCTCGTCAGCTATTGTCAGTGTGAGTATATTTCATGTGCGGCCCAAGACAATTCTTCTTTTTCCAGTGTGGCCCAGGGAAGCCCCAGGGTTGGCCACCCCTATTTATACTTTTTGTTTGTTTGTTTAAGTCTTTACTTCATAGGTTCTACCACTAGAATTCTTCTAAAAATTAGTTTACTTTTTAATTGTGGTAAAATACACATAAAATGTACCATCTTAACCATTTTTAATGTACAAACATTTTTTTACAATAATGAAAACAATTTGACACCAGAAGGAAAAATTCTCCAGTATTAAATTTCAATTCATATGTGCATGGCATGTTTTCCAATATTAAAATCATGAGAAGGGAGTTCCCTGGTGGTGTACTGGCTAGTCTTCGGCGCTCTCAACACCACGGCCTGGGCTCGATTCCCAGCCAGGGAACTACCTCCCCCACCCCCCACCCCCAAAAAAACCCCAAAATCATGAGAGAGTAAACTTTCTTCTGATTTTAATTTATTTCTAATTGCTTTACTTTTAGCCATTTGGAAGAGATCCTCCTAGAAATTTTGGTAAAAGTCACAGGTGCATATTTAGGGGAAGGCCTGGTCCCAGCGAGCCTTCCGGGTGCCCACCTTGCCCAGCTCTGCAGACCTGCCCGTGCAGCCACCTCCAGCAGGCCTCATTCTCCGAATAGCCCCTCCGCCTCTGAGATGAGTAATGATGCATGTGATTGCATAAGTCAGAATTGCTCAATAATTTAAGAAGATTTGTTCCCAGAAGACCTCAAAGAAACCCTGTCAAGATAAAAATCACAGTCTGCATTTAAAGAATTTCATGTTGACACTTTACATTAAGAGACGAATTGCTAAAACAAATGTTCTTTTCTTACCACATCCTCTGTTCGCTTCCTTTTTATGCTGAGTGAGCTATGACAGCAACAGCCACAATTTACTTACTCCTCATTACATTACATCTGGCTGCAACTTCTATTTCATTTGCAGACACGAGCAAGATGTTGTTGTGTCTGTTACTGGAAGAAAAAAGTCACCAAAAAGGTCTCTATGCTCCTATATGCTGTAAAATCTTTCATTCAATTTTTTAATCCAATCTTCTGCGGTTAACATGGGTGAATGTTGCTTTAGGAAGAAAAAAATGTAAGGCTCAAGCCCTTGTCTCAACAAAATCAATTTCTCTGACAAAATTAAAATTGCCAAAGGGAAACATGTGAGCTCATCTAAACTGGCAATAAATATTTAGTTGTATAGCTGTAGAAGAAACACTTTCACAGTCTATTTTTAACTTTCAATTTAAAATTAACTACTCACTGTTGTCTTGGTTGTTAGTGCACAGTTGCTTTTCAGATCATGTATTTTGCTTTATCAACCAGATCTGAGAAGAAAAACTGTGCCAGTTCAGATGCTTGATGAATGGGTTTTGATAAGGAAAACCATGATGGGATTATGATAAGGCGACTTCACATGTCGAAGTGGAAGGGGGCCAGCAGCCGACAGCCTGCCAAATTTCAAAGAGCAAAGGAAAATCTGTAAGTCAGGAAGCAGTCGTGCAGGCTGACGGCTGGTGGCCAAGGACAAGAAGAGTTTCTGGGTTTGGGGCTGGAACTTGAGAAATGCCTCAGAGCTAACCACCTTCAGAAAGACAGAGGTGGGAGGAGAACCAGAGTTTGAGGTGAAGACCCTTGGTGGGGCGCTGGGGTGGGGGGGCGAGTCTGGCATTTCAGGCATGCCGGAGGAGGGACTGCTAGCAAGACCGGCACCCGGAGACAACAGCAACACCGGGCAGATGGGATGGCACATCTCTGTGACTGTCCACGTCCTGTTAATACTTGGGAGGACAGAGGAGCGGGAAACTATTTGGAGGTGACCTGGAAGGTGAGAGGAAATTATAGCGAGCTGACGTGGGGACAGGAGCCAGGAGAGCTATGCTGCGAGTAGAAGCTCGCAGTGCCCGGTGTTCACGGCACGGCTGTGTCGACCCTGAGAGGCAGCCTCAAAGCAAAAGAGCTTGACCAGCCTACCCTTTCCCACTGGTATTTTGCACAAACAGGAAGTTCTGGTGCGTCCAAGGGCAATGAAAGTTATTCTTTGCATCACAAAATCCCATACTGTGTTTTCATTTCGACATTTCCAAACGCTCACTACACATTTTTACTTTTGTTGGGTTGTGACCACCTTTCAAAGTCAAATGGTCTGTGGTGGAATGCATATAGTCACCCATATGTATTTATTGAGCACTTACTATATGCCAGGCATGTACTGAGTTTGTTCCACACATCGGGCACCAGGGACCAACCCGTGAAAACGGAGCTACGAGGTGAGTGGGAGAGGAACGTAAAAATCAGTGGAAATTTTGGATTGTGGTTAATACCACACACTGTCCACGAGAGCTGACAGGAGCAAAGATGTGACCTGGGCCAAGAAATCCGGAAGCACCGCGGCTGAGACGCGTCCGGTGAAGAGGGGGGTGTGACAGGAGTGAGCAGCACATGGGCAAAGACCCCTGGGGGGACCGGACGCGGTCTCAGACACGGAGCGGTCACGGTGATCGGGACAGAGAAAGAGGTGCCGAGGGCGGAGTGGCCTCCTGAGTCATGACCAGCAGGTCAGTCTGTCCCCTCCGAACAACAGGAAGTCGAGAAAGGGTCACAGGTAGACGGATGACACCACCTGCTGGATTCCCAGAGGACGACTCTGGCTGCGTGGAGAACCAGAGGGCGCTGGTGGGAAGGGGGAGAGGTGGCGGCCAGAGAATCGTCGTCTGTCACTGAGGAGGGAGGTGGTGGCTAGGGGCAGGGTGGTGGCCATGGGCACGGAGAGGAGATGACATGGTCACAGATGCTGACGGTGCGGAGGGACCTGCCCGGTGCACAGGGCAGACGGACGGGCAGCAGACATCAATGCCAGAGAAATGCAGTGTTCAGGGGTCCTCACCTGAACTGCCCAGGAGCCAGGGGAAAACGTGCTTCAGGGGCGGGGGGGCCAGCCGAGGGCCGTGCCTACTACCCAGTCAAGTCAGATGGCGGCTGGGACACGCCCGCCGGACTCAACTATGCGGCCGTCGCTGGAACCTTGACAACGGATGGCAGCTCGATGGGACAGATCTGCGAAGCGTCAGGTCGCAGAAGACAAGGACTCTGGGACACAGTTGGACAGTGAGGGCTGGAGGGAGGCCTGACTTCCAGGGGGATCATTCTGCTGCTGCTGTGGCACGTGCCCACAAAAGTCGTGACTCAAGGACACTCCGTTTTTCCCCTCACCAGCCTGTAGGTCAGAAGACACCAGTCACAGCGCAGGACAAACGGCCTTGGCAGGAGACCACAGCACTGGCGCCTCTCTCCGTTCCAGACCGAGACAGCAGCCAGCAGGCCGAACGCATGGAAGAGGCCCCGTAAAGACAGCAGAAACAGACGCCCCGTGTCTTCTCTGTCCCCTCCGGTCAGGCATCACCATCGGGCTGGGAGGCCGAAAGCCATTCCGTCCGCTGTGACCAGGGAAGGGCAGTAAAGCACTGAAACGGCTTCTGTCCACAGGAAACGTAAATCTTGTCACACGGTCAGTTTCAGGTTTACGTCCTGCCTTTCCTCGGAGGTGGCCCTGGGGACGTCAGAGAGCTAATGACAACAGAAGACGCAGACAGAGATTCACCTGTCCACGGCTGCTGACGAGCAAGGTGCTGCTTTTCCTCAAGAGCCGCATTCACAGGCAGCGGGCCTCGGCTCGCGTCTGCACTGCGGCGTGTCTGTCCCGGCTGGGCAAGCCAGAGGGACCCGACAACGGTGACCACGAGTTGTGTTTAGGCTTAGAAAGAAAAAAACGGTAATGCCTGCCCCCAATCAAGGGGCACACTCACGTCCATCTCCACTGCACCGGTATCACGAGGACGGCAGGAGGGACAGTACCATCACGCCCTAAAATCGGGAGGCCCGAAGCTATGGCGTCCGAATGGCCACTGCTCCCTTGACGACGGCCACACGAGTTTCTCAGACCCCAGAACCGGACATTGAAGAAGACGGAAGAGGACATACTTTCTAGCTGCAACAACAGCCCCGAGCGGGGCGATGCGCTCACTGCCTGCGAGCGCGGCCTGTGGGCCCCCGGGGGCTCAGCGTGCCCTTCCCGTCGCCAAGCGCGTCCCTTCCTTTGCACAGTGCGTGTGTGCTGACGCCCTCTGCAACGAACGCCAAGCGCGGCCAGCTACGGGAGTCCGCAGAGGTTCTTACACAATCTGGCCAGGAAGGGACGGGGCGGCGGGTAAACGCGGTGCCGTTGGAGCAGAAGCCCAGAGAGGACGCTTAGAAGGTTGTGAGGGCAGCTGAGCCCCCAGCGGGGACGCGACCGACGGGGTCCCGGCTGCAACTGCCTGCGCGGACGTCCGTGGCAGAGTTCTCCGTGTGCGTGCCCAGGTTAATGTTTAACTACTAAGGACACTGAAAGCCATGCAGGTCACAGAGGCCCCCAGCCCAGTCCTTTCACCTCGCAGGCCCCCACCAGGGCTCAAAAACGAGAGGAGGAGCGCAGGGCCACCGGGAGTCCCTGCCCCTGGGGAGGCCTGCTTCCCACCGGCCACACTGGCCGTGGTGTGCACAGAGGGCGCTGGGGCGAGAGCTGACGCAGCTCCTGAGATGGTGTGGCGTGAGTTTGCGGGGCTCTAACACGGGGCCCCGAGCAGAAAACTGGTTGTCACCCCATTCTGGAGGGAAGAGCTCCGAGGTCACGGTCAGCAGGGCCGGTCCCTCTGCGGCGGGACGGGAGACTGTCCCCAGCTTCTGCCCTCGCCGTGGGTGGCCCTGCTCTCCGGGTCTTCCGACCGTCTTCCTCTGCGTGTCTGTGCCCCAGCCCCCCTTTTTATAAATCCCAGGGCACCCCATCACACGGGGTGAGCGCCCACACTCACCACCGCTTGTCAGCTGAGGCCCACTGCCCATCAGGTCCCTTCGCAGGTGCTGGGGGTTAGGACGCCAACGCACGGATGTTTGAGGGACACGACGCAACCCCAACCCGGGGCCAGCGGACTGGGGCTCACATGCAGCCCACCTGCTGTTATCATGTTTGCCTTTGTAACGGCTGAGGGGATGCTCCTGACGCCCCGTGCATCCGTATGGCGGTGTTTGTGCACGAAGCGCCGGCAGCCCCGGCTCCGCACCCCACGCCCCTCAGTGCCCACGGGGAAGCCCCGAGTTTGCCCTCCGTCCTCCCAGGAGGCGTCTGCCGGGAGATGTCCAAGCCCGGAGAGCGGGGAGCCGGCGGGAGGCGAGCTCGACAGAGCAGGGCGTTGGGTCAGACCAGGGCGCCCGCGCCTAGGGACCCCGCGCGTGCACGTGCGCAGGGACCACCCGAGTGTGCGCCCGCACGGGGAGTGAGGGTCACGGGGCGGGCGGGAGGGGCGCCCTGCTGAGAGCACGCAGCGTCAGTCAGTGAGGACGGCGCACGCACCCCAGCCCAGGCCAGGCCGCCCTGCGGTTCCCGACGCAGGCCCAGTGAGGTGAGCGCGGCGGTGCAGGTGAGCACCGTGCACCGGGCTGAACCGAGGCCCGCGCACGGCCTGCTGCCGGGGGGCGTCCGGCCAAACCTGCCTGGGGCCTGAGCCTTGTCCCCTGGGATTGTGTCAGCAGCACTGTAATGGGGACGACTTCGGCCCCAGTCCCCCTCCACACCTGGAAGAGAAACGGCATGTAGGACGTGGTGGAGGCATGGGCCAGAACGAGGGACACTCCGTACCTCCTAACCGTGTGACCTCAGCCTCCGGGAGGCTGTGCCTGTGCTGTGTCCCACTCGTCTTCCTCGTGGCTGTGGTCCTTCCCACACTTTCCCGTTCACCGCTCTGAGAGCACCCGTCTCTCTGATCTCAGAGCAGCTCCCCGTCCTGCCACCGCCTCCACACAGCCATCCCGGACCCTGACGGCCAGTGTGTGACCTCCGCTCCCTGGGGACAGCCATGCGTGCGGGGAAGACGCAGCCTCTGGAGCTGACATAGCTGGTGAGCTCTGAGAGCTCGACCACGTTGCTTAAAAGCTCTCAGAGCCCTGGTCTCCTCCTCGGAAGCAAGGGGCTCGTGTCTGTCTGTGTGTCACGAGGACCAGCAAGGCCGTGCGTGTCAGGTCTCTGGCATGCAGTGGGTGTTTGCTGGGCAAATAAACCTTTGATCCAAGGAGACGCTTTGAGGAGCTGGGCTTCCCAAGTATCCGACGAGTGAAAAGAACGTCCTAAAAGGAGGGTTGGAGCCAGGCGCCCCTGTGAGTTCTCAGTCCAATGAACTAGACTGTTAATGACAAACGTGGGGAGGGCAGTGAACTTGTATGGAAGGTAACAGCACCCCAGGTTGATGGTGACAGATGCAGGAACCAGGGACAGAAAACCTAAGAAAGGCATTTGGGACGATTCCTAAGCGAGGCACAGTTGTGACCCACCTCCTGTGCGAACTGAGTGGCTTTTTATAAAACCATTTAACTGTGTTAAACTCTTCACGCTGCACAAGCTGAAACGCCAGAGGAATGTGGGGACTTGGAGTGGAATTTCCCTGAGCTTCGGAAGCAACGCCGCAGTCAGAGACCAGAAGGGCCCGCTGTGGCGTTAACACGGAGCCGCTTCAGGCCTGACGAGTGTTCTGCTTGGTGAGAGCCGAGCCGTGTGCTATGGGGGAGCTCTGACGCGTGGGCTTCTGGTTCGGGGATAATCCCAGTTCCTGTAATGCTGTCATACGAAGAGAAGAAACATAGGATTTACAGGTCAGGCTGGAAGCGTACAGAAGATGACTGGGAGCCTGCTGGCATCCCAGTGTTACGTCACCACTTGGCCAGTTTCTGAAGGTTTGATTTTACGTGTATCGCATGATTAGCTGCAATGAGCAAAGTCCAGCCCAATCCTTTGTCAAGAAGACACACACACGCAGATATGCATGCACACAAACACATGCATGCGTGCACACACGCACATGCATGCACGCACAGACTCATGATGATCTTGCTCCCCTCTGGAGATAGGGGTGACAGTCACAGATGGGCCGAGGCAATGCCCTGTTTGGTCTGTTCAATGTGTCCCTGCAAAGCCCTCCCGCGTCAGGAAGCTGAGACTACGGGTGGGGAGGGACATGACTCCAGTCCATTCCTGGACAGCAACGGCCCCTCACCCCGGGAGCGGGGCTCGCAGGACTCTGCTGTCATTTCAGGAAACAGGCCTCCTCTCTGACGGGCACCGTGTCCAGTGCCAAGCGCGTCGCTGAGGACAAGGCCAGTGCGAGGGGCTCGGCCCTGAAGTCCTAGCAGGGCTGGCCGTGAACTTGCAATGAAGTCGTTACATGTAAGCCCCACAGGACGAGCACAGCTGGCGCAATGCTGACACATGCGAAAACCAAGTCCTTGTCCGCGGAAAACACGTCACGTCAGGAGGTGCGTTTGTCACTGCTGTGCTCAGATCCCGGCCGTGCCCGGTCTCCAGGCGGCCCTCTGTGCAGGGGGAGCACACCGACACCGCATGCTCTGACGTTCGGGAGTCCTGCTCAGGGAGGGGGCCAGGACCGGGTGTTAGAGGCCCTGCCCCGGGAGCACTTCTGTGCCCAGGACCATGATGAGAATGAACAGGAAAGACCAGCAGAGAGACGCCACGTAGGGGAGAAGCAATGACAGGCTGCTCCCTGTGGAGCAACATCACAGGTTCCAAGTAACACTCTGCAAAGCCAGGGCCCTCTCAGGAGGTCAAACAGAAACACGGGGTGCGGCGGGAGCTCAGGGAGGGCGCGTGGGACGCCCAGATGTGGCTCAGTGGGGCATGAGCTCACCCCCAAAATCTAGAAGGCAGAGTTGTTTCCATTGCGCTCCCCGAAGACCTCTGTGCTTGTACTGAACTGCCGAGTCCTTCTTAGGCGAGAAAACAGAACGTCTGCTTGTGGGGCGCTGCGCAGGGAATAGACTTTCGGTTCGAAGACAATTGATCCTTCAACGCGTGATAAGACGAAAGGCACAGACCAGTGGGAAAGGCACAGACCAGTGGGAAAGGGACAGGCCAGTGGGAAAGGCGCGGGCCAGTGGGAAAGGCGCAGGCCAGTGGGAAAGGCGCAGGCCAGTGGGAAAGGCGCAGGCCAGTGGGAAAGGCGCAGGCCAGTGGGAAAGGGACAGGCCAGTGGGAAAGG
>PVJL010018140.1:0-16690 GCA_004026885.1 Lyroderma lyra
TAGTCCCCTGACCCAGGACCCGAAATGTGAACTTGTAAAACTTGTGTCTTGATCCTGACTGACCTAAAAATCCCTTGGGAAGTCCAATTCCTAAACTGTTGGTCTAGACCACTTGTTCCTAATTGGCAGTACATCAACCCACTGTGAGTATGTGCAGGGTAGTTCAGGGATATGTGAAAAATAATCAAAATGGCAAAAAGCAAGTAAAGTAAAACAATGCAAAATGTTATTTATGGAACAATAAATGCTATTTGAATCACTGTTCATGGAGACACTTCAAATTAGGTCACATTAGCGAATGGTCATTGGTGAGGGCGTGGTTTTGAAACCTTCCCCCAAACAGCTCTTCTACCAATCATTACACAGAGATTCAGAACAATCCACTTGCAATGGTTCTAGAACTTCCCCAACCATGTAAGTGCATCCATAGCCAGACTGTTGAATCATTTCATTTACTTACTGAGTTAAAAGTAAGTGTGTTGTCTTTAATCGAGATTCTTTTCAAATTTTTAAATTTAATGTTGAAATGCGTGATCATCATGATCAATATTTAACTGTATTACAAGTACTGTAAATTTAAATGCTCTTTGCAGTTTTATTGTAATTATTTTTGCCTAAATTACTGCCTCATTTCCACTTCTTTACATTAAGATAGGCACTGAACAAAAGTATCAGTATTTAAAAACAGCTGTTTTAAAAACAAGGGGTACAATTCATAGAACTGGGTTTAAAAGGGGCACAAAAGTGGACAAAAGTTCAGCACCAGTGGTATAGACATATGTCCTTCATAGCTGGCAGGGACAGAGTATGACTCGTGAGACACTGAGTGCACTCTGGGAGCTGGATTAGTGTCGCAGACAAGCACAGGGAGGTTAGAGCGCGAGGTCAGCAGGTGGTTCATGAGTACAGGGCTGCCCCAAGTGAGAACACAGGGCTTCTCAGTGGATGGGAGACCATGCTCTTAACCCAGTGCTGTCTGCTTCCTGTCCTGCCAGTGAGGTTTCACTACAGGGCATTGGGATGTTCAGTGGCCTGCTTGGGAACCAGGCCCCTTTTTGGGGAGATTAAATTTTTATTGTTATCGTTATTGTTAAATGGGGCAACATTGGTTAGCAAAAATTACATAGGTTGTAGGTGTACAGTTGTACAGTGTATCTTCTATGGGTTGCATTATTTTATGGTGTATGCATTTTGAATTATTTTAATTTAAAATTCTTATTTCTGGACTGTCTGCAGGATAGTGCATAAGGGGAAACCAGGGACTATGCAGCCACTGTCCAGAAGCCTAGAGGCCAGGACCAATCAGTCACGTGTTCCTGTTCCTCAGCAAGTTCCCCCACTGGCTGTGGTTCTCTTTCTGCTGAAGTGACCACAACTTCATTCACGAAGGGTCAGAGCCATCGTTAGGGTACATTTTCATTGACCTCAGGGACGTCCTGTATGCCAGACAGACTTCCTTACCTCGATTGTGGTGTAACTGTCTAGTTTCCCTTCGATAATGGGAGAGACTGTTTGCTTCACCAAACTTTAGTCAGGCTCATGAACTTTCCAAGCTTGTCCAACCTGTGGCCCAGGATGGCTTGGAATGTGGCCCAACACACATTCATAAACTTTCTTAAATCATTATGAAAGTTATACACAGAAATTTTTTTTAGCTTGTCGGCTATTATTATTGTTTGTGAATTGTATTGGTGCCCAAGACAAATTGTTCCTGCAATGTGGTCCAGGGAAGGAAGCCAATAATATGGACACCCCATCTACTCCAAGGTGCTCCAACCCACGGTCCATGGGCCATAAGCGCCCCAGGTCAGCTTTGAATAGGGCCGACCACAAATTCATAAACTTCCTTAAATCATTATGAGATGTTTTTGCAACTTTTTTTTCAGCTCATCAGCAGTGATTAGTGTTAGTGTATTTTATGTGTGGTTCCAGATAATGCTTCTTCCCTTGTGGCCCAGGGAAGCTAAAATCTTGGACGCCCCTGTCCTAGACCCATATAGGGCTACTGCTCATAAAAACTTAGCAAGAACCTGATAGGTCCGTTTAGCAGGAATCCCTCATCCTCCACATCTGAGGATCCTCAGCACCTATCAAGTTTCTCACTTCCCCCCACTCACTGGGGTATATCTGGTCAGATTGTCCCATCCTCAGCAGAGATCATATTAATTTGTTTAGCCAGAAATCCTTGGTATTTCCTCTCAGCAAATTTATTGCAACTGGTGCCAACCAGCCTTCCCAGCTATAAAGTTCTACTTGCCCCTGAGGAATTCAGAAATTGACCCCCATTCCCTACTGAGGTCCTGTTTTCCCCATTGGAAGACTAGTGAATCACCCTGTGACCCGAGCTGGATGTTATCTGAGCAATACATGTGGGCACGTGCAGCAAGACTCCATTGTGAACTGGAAGCTGAAAATGTGTGACTGGACCTCAGCCACTGTCAGATATGCCACACGGCATGATTAAGTGTATCTCCATGCTGTAGTTCCATCCCCAGGGCGTGGTTATGTATACCTGGGAGTTCGTGCCTTTAGATCCCATTCTTTTCTCTCTGACTCATTTCACTGAGCTGAATACCCTCAAGGTTCATGCATGTTGTTGCAAAAGGAAATATTTCCTTTTATCATAGCTGAATAATCTATATCATGTGTGTGTATGTGTGTGTGTGTCTAATCGCATATATAATCATACACTGGCTGGAAAGTATCCAGCTGTGTAAGTTGAAAAATAAAGACATTTATGGCTGGATTATTTTGGGGGGTAGCCCTTGTATGTGTATATATCGCCCATTTTCTTTATCCATATCTGTCAGTTTACACTTAGGTTGTTCATGGTGCTAAGAGAAACCCTACAGACGTTCTGTATTCTAGACACAATTTTTCTGACCTCCATTGTTTACTTTTGTACAGATTCCATTTGTTGCTGACATAGATTATTGGGTTCACTGATCTTCCGTCAGGGTCCTGAACCTTCTCTCCTGTGTGCATCTGAGCACTTCCTCAAAAATCTTGTACATCTGATCACCGTCAATTTCTGATCAGGTTTCCCATTCTCCACCATCCACCAGGTGATGATGACTTTTCAAACTGGCCTCAGTCAGTAAGATCCTTGTGAGCCCATATTTCTCAAAACCCCCCTAACCCTTGAGGTTGCCTCTGAGGAACTTGCATCCGCTGAAACACCAGGCTTCATGGCTTCAAGTTCCTCCTTGCCCCTGCGTCCACTGGACTCTGCCTGCCCCTATGGCAGTGATTTCCAACCATACCCACTTGTATTCCCCTTTTATAAGCATTTCTATGAATTGTACCCCTTATTTTTTAAACAGCTGATTTTAAATATTGACACTTTTGTTCAGAGCCTATTTCAATGTAAACAATTGGAAATGAGTATCTAAGTTAGGTCAGAAAAATTACAACAGTAAAAGTACAAACCACAGATTTAATTTTAAAGTATTCGTAACCTAGTTAAATATTGATAATGGTGATCAAGTGTTTAAACATTAAATTAAAAAAAAAGTACTTGGAAAGGATCACGATGAAAGACAACTCACTTTTTATTCAGTCAACAATTAAACTGATCATACAGTCTAGCTACAGATGTCATTTTATATTTGGGGAAGTTCAAGAAACATAGCAAATGGATAGATCTGAAACTGCGTAATGATTGGTACAAGATGGTTTGGGGGAAGGGTTCAGAGCCATGCCCTCACCAACCATCATTCACTATTATGATATAATTTTGAAGTGTGCCCGTGAACGGATATTCAAACTTAACATTTATTGATCCATAACTAACATCTTGCATTTTTCAGTTGACTTATTTTTTTGCCAGTACTGATTATTTTTCCTGTACTCCTGAATAGCCCACATACCTGCAGAGATCCAATGTCCTCTTGCAATCGACCTGAATAAAATCGATTTCTCCTTTGAAAATTCTTACAGCTGAGCTATTCTTGATTTTCATGTCCCCAGTATTTTTGGCAGCTAGAATTAAATAATCAGATCCTTCATTAGGCCTTTGTTCTCAGATTAACCCCTCTGCCTGCTTACAGTCTTTGTTCTCAGGAATGCAGTCCTAAGTTGCTGACGTGCTATCTCTCTGTTAAGCAGGAGGAGATAAGGTCGGGGTGGCCAGGAGAATTTGTGTTGTTTTGCAGAAGGAAAGAACTGTCTCCAAGGTGGCTGTGACCAGCTGCTGGTGCCCAGGAGTCTGATGCAATAAAGGGTCATCTGTGACTAAATGGACACAGAGTTCCATCTCAGTCCCCCGGAACTCCCCTTCCCCCTTTTGCTGGCTGTGTAAAGACCCCCTACTTTTGCTTTTGGGGGGAAGACAGATTTGAGAGGTCATGCTCTCCTGTCCTCTTCCTTTGGCAAATTGACTAAACCTTCCTCTGTCTCCAAGCCCATGTGTCTCAGTTTTTCAACTTTACCTGTGCATCAGGCTCGAGAATCCGGATTGGGGAGGCGATTGTGTGATACTCTTTGTTTTCCACGACAGTTACAATCCCATGACTCCAATGGATCAGTTTCATCACTGGAGTCCCAGTCCCCAGACCCAGGACCTGAAATATGAACCTTCAAAAATTGTGTTTCGATGCTGACTCACCTGCAAATCCATGGGTAAGTCCAGCTCCTGAACTGTTGATGTAGACTGTTGGTTCCCAAGCTGTAGTACGCATACCCTTCGGGGGTACATGCTGAGCCGTTCAGGTGTTTCAGGAATATGAGTAATTGGGTAATCAAGTAAGTCAAATGGCACTTGGAGAGTTGGAGAACCAGTTTTATTATGCCAGCAGGCTCAGAGGGGTTACAGTCTGCAAAGTCTGAGCCCCGACTAGCAGGCTTTTCGGGTTTTTGTAGGGATGGGGTAGAACTGGCTGATGCAGGAAACAAGCAGGGTTACGGAAACCACCAGCATAAACTGCAACATGGAACAGTTTTATCAACAATAGGAGTTAACAGACAACATGGACCAGTTTTGTCAGCAGTTTTGCATTTCATTCCCCGCTTTTGATACCCTTATAATTCTGCTTATGGGACATCATTATATGTCTCTGACTCAGTGTAGGCTAAGGGTTGGTAGCCCTGCAGGGCCAGCACTCCAGCGGTGTGGTCTTGATGAGCTGGGTAATGGCCCAGGGGATACAGGGCCCTAATGTGATGGCTAGCAGGACCATTAGCAAGGGACCAGCAAGGGGTAATAGCCATGAAGACGAGTTTGCTAACCCTTTTAAGATCCAAGCATTTTCTAGCTCCATTTTTGTTTTGTTTTGTTTTTGAATACTCTCCCTGAGTTCTTTACCTTTTCTGCTATTACCCCGGACTGGTTTACAAAATAACAACATTCTTCTCCTAGAAACATACAGGTTCCCCCCTTTTCTGCAGTGAGTAGATCTAAGGCTCTCCTGTTCTATAGTGCTACTGCCCCAGTGCACGGGGGCGCCCCCAACCAGTCCTGTAGCTAAGAACAGTCAGGATCCTAGCACCGGATAGGAATAGCAGCTGGCAGGTCACTACAGTTCTACCACTGGTTGGAGGTCCAGGCCCCGCCAGTGGGGATCCTTCCCATCCTTCGCTTGGTCCTGGGCTGGACGTCCAGCACCTTCTGTAGTGTTATTTGCAATGGTCATGTAGGATCAGCTTGGGTCATCCAGATCTCTGATGGGACCCCAGTGTCAGCCTTTTTGACCTGAGTGTGGTGGATTCAGGGCACTGCACCTGCAATTTTAACAGCAGTCAGAGTAGACAGTATAACCATGTCTGCGCCTGTCCATACAGGTTATAGGGGTTCCTTTTTTCCAGTCCTTAACCTAGACCATATCTCCTGGCTGGTGGGGGTGGACCTGGTTTCCTGAAGGGAATTAGGGCTCAGTCTAAGATGTCTTCGTTTATTGTGCGAAAGGTCTTTCCTAACATCTGGAGTTGGACTGACAGGCCTATTCCCCTAGTGGCTGAGGGTCACCCTTAGGTGTACAAATCATAGGTGAGAGACCCCCATATAGAATTTCAAATGGGGAATATCCCGAGGGTGCAGGAGCACATCGGACCCTCATTACGGCGAGGGGTAGTACATCTACCCATGGGAGTCCTGTTTCTTGACAGAACTTAGTTAGCGTGGCCTTGAGGGTTCGGTTCACGCATTCAACTTGCCCTGAGCTTTGAGCTCTGTTGCCGGTGTGTAGCCTCCAGCTGATTTTCAGCAACTTTGTTATTCTTTGGATAACATGAGATACGAAAGCAGGTCCATTGTGTGACCCTATTGATAGGGGAAACCCACAACGAGGTATTATTTCTCTTAGAGCTTTACAACCTCTTGTGCCTTCTTGGGATGAGTGGGAATTGCCTCAACCCACTTTGAGTACGTGCAGACTAAGACAAGTAGGCATTTATAGCCTCCACATGGCACCATCTCAGTAGAGTCCATTTCTATGTCCTCAGAGGGGGCTGTCCCAGTGGACTGAAGTCCTGAAGCCTGTTTAGGACCCCATCCTGCATTGTTTTTAGCACAGGTGGTAATTTGGGCACATAGGGTTGGGAGTCTGCCTATGAAATAATATAGGGGGAGTCTGTTCTTGAGAACCATCTTTCCCCAGTGCCATCCCCCTGGGGATAGAGAGGCTCTGGTCTGGCAGCCGCCACCATCCTCCTTTAGTCTGGGGCTCCCCTTAGCCTCTGCCCCTTGATTCTCCTCTGGAGTGTATCATGGATTTTCAGGTAGGCTTGGTGCCATCAGCACCTTGGATGCTGGATCTGGGTTTGGAGTTCCCTTGGCCAAGGCCGCAGCTCGTGCTGTCTGATCCGTCAGGAGGTTTCCTTGGCTTATCGGGCCCGTCCCTTTTCGGTGCCCTTTGCAGTGCCCAACTGTTATTTCCTTTGATTGGCAAATGGTCTCAAGCAGTTGGAGGATATCTTCCTTGTTTTTGATTACCTTTCCTCTGTATTGAAGTCCCAAGCAGGTTTGGTGTCTGGTGCTGCATTCTGGGCCCATGCCTCGGTGTCGAGAGTGCCAGCTGGGGCCTGATCCTGCAGCCATTTTCGTGCCTCCGTCAGGATGCACCTCCACTCTTTAGAGTTGAAGAGAATGAGAAGTAATTGGCGACTGTCATCCCAGGTTGGCTGAGGGGTTTGGCAGATCAATTCCAGAAGGTCGACAACGGCCTATGGCGTTTCAGAACACGATGGCGTGTGGTGCTTCCAATTCAGAAGACCCATGGTGCTAAAAGGTTGGCAGTGTGATAAAGCTTGGCCTGGTTGGACGGTGCCATCTGCACTCGGCTGTTGAGGGCCCCAGGTTTCCTGTAGAGGCATCTGATAAGCGGCTGCATGTTGGGCTGAGTGTAGTCTCCTCCTGATGGGCTCTAGATCTGGCTGGTGAGGTCCGGTTCAGGAAGCGGGCAGACCAACGGTGATGGGCTTTCAGGCATGTGAGCGGGTGCCGGGGGAGCCATTTGTGCTTGAGGGGCAGGCAGAGCGTATGGTGGAGGGGCTGGTTCCTCTTCAGGGTCCCCCTGATGAATCAAGTTCTGGGACTTTCCCCGCTTTGGGGGATGAACTATTAAAACCCTGCACTGTCTCTTACTGTTCATGCAGAACTGAAGCCAAGGAGGGAGAGTCCGTGCTATTTGCAGCCATGAGTCTACGTAGAGAAAGTGGTCAGGGCGGCCAGGACTCCCAGTATAAACTGCAAAGACCTTAGGGAGGTCCAAAGTCCCTTCTGGTGGCCAGCTGACCTGGAAACTGGGCCAGTCAATTTCACACAAAGTTCGGAGTTTTCCTCATGTCAGTTTGGTATCATAGTTATCAGAATAACCTTTCTTGAAGATCTTGAATATACAATCTGATACAGTTGGTTTGGAATGGCTGGACTCCATGTCTTTATGTACCTAATGTGATCCTCCCAGGTGTCATCCTGTGTCTGGTGTCACAAAATGAACAAAGGAGGGGAACCCCCTGGAAGAGGCCTTTTGGATGCCCTCCTGGCCGTGTCCCTTATGGAACTTTAAGGCGCATCTTGGCTAAGGTGCAACCACATAAACTCCAGGCCTGGTTGTCCCTGAGAGGACAAGTCACTGTTTTGCCTTATGACGTTGCCACAGAACCGCAGGTTGGGGCCCACTCAGACCCTGTAGCTATTGCCGTGGAGCCACAGACACAGTCACACAGTCACATGTCCAATCGCACAGAGGTCATCACATATCCCTCCCAGCACATGGGTTTTCCCTACCTGGCGTCCCGCTGTGGAGACTTTGGGAGGTGATCAAGCTCCCTTGCCATCTGAAGGTGGCCCTGACTGAGACTTTGGTCCTGAACCTTACCTTATCCAAAATCTATTCCCAAAGGGGTTAGTCCGTCTCTCTATGGAGTCCAGTTGGGTCAGGTCGCCCCCGGGTATGGTGGCCCCCAGAAAGAAGGCCTTATAAAGTTTCAAGGTGGCACCACCACATTCAACTTACTAGGCTTTCTGTTGCCCGTTGGCTCCTGTCATCAAGCCGATGGCACAACTGGCCAGCACAGTTGGGTTCCCGGTCAGGGAAGCAAAATGTTGCAGCAGGACAGGCAACTGAGGAAGTCAATGGCACTTGGAGAGCTGTAGAACCAGTTTTAGTACACCAGTGGGCTCAGGGGAGTTACAGTCTCCAAAGTCTGAGGCTCAGCTAGCAGGCTTTTCGGGTTTTTATAGGGTTGGGGTGGGGCTGGCTGATGCAGGAAACAAGCAGAGATACGGAAGCCACGAGCGTAAACTGCGACATGGAACCATTTTGTCAACAACAGGAGTTAACAGACAACATGGACCAGTTTTGTCAGCAATTTTCCATTTCAGAGGGGTACGTGAAAAATAATCAGTAATGGCAAATAAACAAGTAAAGTAAAAAAATGCAAAATGTTAGTTATAGAACAGTAAATGCCAATTTTGAATCACCATTTATGCAGACAATTCAGTTTAGGTCACATTAGGGAATGATGATTGGTGTGGACATGGCTATGAACCCTTCCCCCATACCGCTCTTCTACCAATCATTACGCACAGTTTCAGAGCAATCTACTTACATTGCTTCTACAACTTCCCTAAGCATATAAATACATCCGTTGCCAGATTGTTTGATTAGTTTACTTCTTGAATGAGTAAAAGTGATTAATAGTGATTCCTTTCAAGCAGTTATTTTTTAATGTTGAATACTTAATTATCATTATCAATATTTAACTGTCTTACGACTGTTGTCAAATTAAATCTGTGGTTTGCACTTTTAGTGTAGCAATTTATCTTTCCTATCTTATTATGTCATTTCCAATATTTTACATTAAGATAGGCACTGAACAAAAGTGTCAGTATTTGAAAACAGCTTTTTAAAAAACCATCAGAATAATTTATAGAAATGGGTTTAAAAGAGGTACACAAGTGGACAAAGGTTCAGCACCACTGGTCTAGACACATGTCCTTCATAGCTGACAGGGACAGAGTGTGACTCGTGAGATGCTGAGTGCACTCTGGGAACTGGATTAGTGTCGCAGACAAGCTCAGGGAGGTTAGAGCGTGAGGTCAGCAGGTGGTTCATGAGTACAGAGCTGCCCCGAGGTGAGAACATGGGGCTTCTCAGTGGATGGGAGACCACGCTCTTAACCCAACACTGTCTGCTTCCTGTCCTGCTGGTGTGATTTCACGTTGTGTCAATGGAATGTTCGGTGGTCTCCTTGGAAAACAAGTTCCCTTTCATCTGGCTCCTCTGCAAATTCTTCCTACCCATCACCCTGCTTCTCCTCCCCTCTGTTAGTGCTTTAGACTTTCCCTTGAATCCTTTGATATATCTGCTGCGGGGTCTCATAGCTAATCACACCAAGATTAGGCTGACCAGATGGACCATTTGAAACAGGACAGAAAATGACAGTCCTGACGTATTTCAAATGGTACATATGATCAGCCTACTGACGCCTTGAATTTAGCCCAGTGAGACTAGGCTGGCCAGATGGACCATTTGAAATGGGACAGGACTGTTATTTTCTGTCCCATTGAAACCACTACACCCAGTCAGCCTACCCAAGATGTGCCTCACTGGTATACGGAGAGCACATTTACCTCCAGACTCAAGAGAAACACCTGCCCCTGGCTTAACTACCTAGAAGAACTTGAATTGGGAACCTTGCCCACACTAGGAGATTATCAGCCATCATCTCTGATGCACCTGTAGGGCAGGGCACCCTTTGAAACACTAAATATACGCTCTTCTTATCATCCTGCAGTGAGGCTTTGAATCTCCCAGCTCAGGATGTCTTATCCACCTGTGTACCTTTTCATATCTGACTCTGTCATGTATGTGGCAGTCTCTTACTAGGGCTAGGAGATTAAATTTTATTTTCTCTTGACAACCCGACTCTTTTTTATTTATTTGGCCAGCCAAAACAAAAGAAGAATATGCTCTCCTCCCCATAGTAGTGTAAGAGCTAAAACCATAGGGCAGACCATTGCTTGGTTTGACTTAGCTGGGAACAAAGAGTTACTTGAATTTGCCACCACTCTTGACTTGTCTGCAAGTGATGACAAAAGTGCCAGAAGTATTGATTTGTGGGTCACACATAAATATATGTGGGGTATATGTTGCAAATATTGAATCCTCAAGTAAGTAAGTAAAACAACGGGGTAGGTAAACATCACTTTCTGAAGTTAGATAAGGAGCAAGTTAATTTCTAGAAGATGGTGCCCTTGTTCTGCAGAAAGTGTCTATGCAGGCCAGCGTAGAGGGTTTGGCAGAGAAAAAAATCGTCCTAAAGGCCAACAGAGAGGGCACAAGGAATGACGGTTTATAGCTGGCTCCATTCTCTTCAATCGCTTACTCTTTCCCATGCAGGATACCAAATCAGTTCATGACTGCTCCATGCACATGTTACTGTCATGCCTTAGTCAGTCATGTTTCAGGAAAGGACACCTCACTTGGTTTCCAGGATTCAGGATTGCGGTGCCATCTGGCATCCAGAGAATGGGAGGCCGAAGTCAGTCTCCCTCAAGTATTTGCAGCCTGTCGTTATCAGCCATGGCTGGGGATGAAGCTGAGTCGTGATGGGAGGGATAAATGCTCAGAAGGCTGAGAGCACAAAGTCAGAACAAGGAGAAGACAGGTCGGAGAGCAGACATAACTGCGTTCACATCACAAGGAGGGATCTCTTCTTTAATGGTAATCTTTATTTCAAAACTGAAGTATAATGCTGTTTGGAAAACAATTCACAATTATTCACAGTAAAAATGCAGGAAAGCTTGGCCCCCTAACCACATTTTATGCCACTTTGTACAGATAACTGCTGTTAAGGTTGCTTCAAACCCTTCAGGCTGACTGATTTCATTACAGACAGAAACGCACAGAAGTGCGTGTCCACGGGCACACATACATAGCTCATATTTTAATTAGAAAATGTGTCTGTCTTATGTCCCATTCACCCTTCCCTAAGGGTGTGTGTTATCTAGGTGTGCCGTTTTCATCAGTGGTAAGGTAGGTTGTTCTTGAACTGTTTTCCATTCTGAGAAAGAAAATAATCACTTTCTTTTCTTCTTGTTGGAGTTTCTCTGAGTTGTCACCTCCTGTCGGCTTTACTTCTTCGGCTGATTCTTCATTCAAGGGGGACTAGTTTTCAATTTTAAATTATTCTAACAACTGAAGTGTCATTAGAATTTTTTCCACTTTGAAGATCAGATTTAACTATTTTTTTCCATATCGCTCACTGAAATCTCTGACATACAGTCAAAATTATGAGATTTCCTATCATTCTTAAAAACATCCTCTTAGGTTAGAAAAGAAGACATTTTCTTTGTATTGAAAATATAACATTTAACTTAACGATTTCATTCTCTAAAAAACAAGGCTTGGACTCCTCCCCTCCGCATCCTACCGATTAGCCTATTATACCCAGACTTAATTGAAGATGTAACTGAATTCTGTTCATTTTATGTCAATTACAGAGCATTGGAAAATTCAGAAGAGAATGAAACTGTCTTGAAATCTGTTATTTCCTTTAGCATGCTGGTATATCCTGACCTTTGATTTATAATGCTTTTTTGGGGAGATTAAATTTTTATTGTTATTGTTAAATTTCTTGGGGCAACATTGGTTAGCAAAACTTACATGGGTTGTAGGTGTACACTTGTACAGTGCATCTTCTATGTGTTGCATTATTTTATGGTGTGTTTATTTTTTTTTTAATTTTATTTTATTTTTATTTATTTATTTATATATATTTTGAATTATTTTAATTTAAAATTCTTATTTCTGGACTCTCTGCAGGATAGTGCATAAGGGGAAACCAGGGACTATGCAGCCACTGCCAGAAGCCTAGAGGCCAGGACCTATCAGTCACATGTTCCAGTTCCTCAGCAAGTTCCCCTGCTGGCTATGGTTCTCTTTGTGCTGAGGTGACCACAACTTCATTCACGAAGGGTCTGGGCCATCGCTCGTGCACATTCTCATTGACCTCAGGGACGTCCTGTATGCTATACATGCACTTCCTTACCTCCACTGTGTTTAACTGTCTAGTTTCCCTTTGATAATGGGAAAGACTCTTTGCTTAACCAAACTTTAGTCAGGCTCATGAATTTTCCAATCTTGTTGCCCAGGATAGCTTTGAGTGTGGCCCAACACAAATGCGTAAACTTTCTTACAACTTTATGAAAATTACGTGCAGACGTTTTCTTAGCTCATCGGCTATCGTTAGTGTGAGTGTATTTTATGTGTGGTACAAGACAAGTCTTCCTCCAGTGCGGCCCGGGATGTCAAAAGGTTGGACAGCCCTGTCTAAACAAGCTTGCCCCACCTGTGGTTACCAGGCCACATGGCGACCCAAGATAGCTTTGAGTGCTGACCACAATTCCGTAAACTTTATGAAATTATATGAAATTTTTTAGTGACCTTTTCTTTAGCTCATCTGTTTTCATTAATGTTAGTATATTTTATTTGTGGCTCAAGACAATTCTTCCATTGTGGCCCAGGGAAGCCAAAAGATTGGACACCTGTGTCCTCAACCCATCAAAGACTCTTGATTACAAAACCTTAACACGAACCTGCTAAGTCAGTTTAGTAGGAATCCCTCATCCTCCAGGTCTAATCACCCTCAGTGACTATCAAGTTTGTCACCCCCACCACTCACCAGGATATGTCTGGTTTGATTATCTTACCTTGAGTAAAGATCCTACTAGGTTGATTATCTGGAAATCCTTAGTATTTCCTCTCAGTAAATTTATTGCCACAGGCACAGACCAGGCTTCCTGCCTTTGAATTTCTACTTGCCCCTGAGGAATTGAGAAATTGACCCCCGTTCCCTACTGAGGTCCCATTTTCCCCGTTGGAAGACTACTGAATAACCCCATGGTGGGAGCTGGATGTTATCTGAGCAATACATGTGGGTACGTGCAGCAGGACTCCATTGTGAACCGGAAGCTGAAAATGTCTGACTGGACCTCAACCACCGTCAGATATGCCACACGGCATGATTAAGTGTATCTCTATGCTGTAGTTACATCCCCAGGGCGTGGTTATGTATACCTGGGAGTTTGTGCTTTAGATCCCATTCTTTTTCTCTCTGACTCATTTCACTTAGCAGAATACCCTCAAGACTCATGAGTGTTGTTGAAAATGGAAATATTTCATTTTTTTGGCTGGTTAATAGGTATCATATATATACACAACATAGACACACACACATGTTATATATATGTATATCTCACATATTTATAAGCTTGGAGACTATCCAGAAAGTATCCAGATGTGTAAGGTGAAATATAGGGGCATTATGGCCAGATTTCTTTCTGGGTAGACATATGTATATGTCTCCTATTTTCTTCATGCATATCTGTCAGTGTCCACTTAGGTTGTTGGTGGTGCTAAGATAAACCTTACATAAGTTCTGTATTCCAGACACAAACTTTTTTACATCCATTGTGTATTTCTGTGCAGATTCCCTTTGGTGCTGACATACCTCACTGGCTTCACCGAACTTTCCTCAGGCTCTTGAGCCTTCTCTCCTGTGTGCGTCTGAGCACTTCCTTGAAAACCTTGTAGGTCTGTATCACCGTCGCTATCCAATCAGGTTTCTCATTCTCTACCATCCACCAGGTGATGATGGCCTTTCAGCCTGGCCGCAGGAGGCAGGAAATGTGTGAGTTTGGGTTTCCCAGAATCCCCCAAAGACCCTTGAGGTTTCCTCTGAGTATGTTTCACCCACTGAACCACCAGGCTTCTTGGCACCAAATTCCTTCTTGCCCCTGTGTCCCCTGGAACTCTCCCTGACCCTATACCCGGATGACTTTTACCTATTGCAATGTTTCCAACCTTTTCTCACTTGTGACTTCTCTTAAACCCATTTCTATAAATTGTACTTCTTGTTTAGAGCTGTTTTTAAATACTGACACTTTTGTTCAGAGCCTATTTTAGTGTAAAATATCAGAAATGAGGATAGAAGTTAGGTAAGAAAAATTACTACAGTGTGAGTACAAACCATAGTTTTCCTTTTAAAATATAACAGTTAAATATTGATGATGAAGACCAAGTATTTAAATTAAAAAAACTACTTGGAAAGAATCACAATTAAAGACAACTCACTTACTTTTACTCAGTCAAGAACTAAACAGATCAAACTCTCTAGGGAGTGATGTATTTATATATTTGGAGAAGTTCTAGAAACATAGTAAATGAATCATTCTGAACCTTTGCATAATGATTGGTAGAACAGCTGTTTGGGGGAAGGGTTCTTAGCCTCCCCCTCACCAATCATCATTCATTACTTTGATCAAATTTGAAGTGTCTCCATGAACGGATATTCAACCTTAACATTTATCGTTCCATAAGTATAACTTTTTACATTTTTTAGTTTGCATTTGTTTTTGCCAGTACTGATAATTTTTCCTGAACAACGCAGCACATACCTGCAGAGAACCAATGTCCTGTTGCAATCGACCTGAATAAAATTGATTTCCCCTTTGAAAACTCTTGTAGCTGAGCCTCTTGTGATTTTCATGCCCCCCGCCCCGTATTTTTGGCCGCTATAATTAAATATCAAATTCTTAATTAGTCTTTATTCTCAGGTTAACCCCTCTGCCTGCTTACAGCCTTTGTTCTCAGGAATGCAGTCCTAAGTTACTGATGTGCTGTTTCTCCCTCAAGCAGGAGGAGATTAAGTTCAGGGTGGTGAGGAAAATTTGTGTTAACTTTGCAGAAGGAAAGAACTGTCTCCAAGGTGGCTGTGACCAGCTGCTGGTGCCCAGGAGTCTGATGCAATAAAGGGTCATCTGTGACTAAATAGACACAGAGTTCCCTCTCAGCCCCCCGGAACTCTCCTGCCCCTACTCACTAGCTGTGAAAAGGTTCCCTACTTTTGCTTTTGGGGGAATATGGATTTGAGAGCTCTTGCTTTGGCCAAACTGACTAAAGATTTCTCTATCTCCAAATACAAATATCTCAGTTTGTTCACTTTACCTGCCCATCAGGCTTGAGAACCCAGATTGGGGAGGTGATTGGTGACCCATCACTGGAGTCCCAGTCCCCTAACCCAGGACTTGAAATATGAACTTTTAAAGATTGTGTCTCGATCCTGACTGACATAGAAATCCATTGGTAAGTCCAGCTCCCAAACTGTTGGCCTAGACCATTGGTTCCCAAGTGTGGTACACATACCCACTGTGGGTATGTGCAGGGCAGTTCAGGGGTACGTGAAAAATAATCAGTAATGGCGAAAAACAAGTAGAGTAAAATATTGCAAAATGTTATTAATGGAAGGATAAATGACAAGTTGCAATTACCATTCAGGGAGACACTTCAAAATGAGATCACATTAGTGAATGATGATTGGTGAGGGCGTGGCTATGACCCTTTCCCCCAGACCACTCTTCTCCCAATCATTATGCAGGTTTTGAGCCATCCATTGGCAACATCTCTAGAACTTCCCCAACTATATTAGAACATCCATAGGGCTTATCTTTGATCAGTTTAGTTCTTGAATTTGTAAAAGTAAGTGTTTTATCTTTAATCATGAGTCTTTTCAAGTATTTAATGTTTAAATAATTGATCATCATTATCACTGCATTACGATTGTTGTAAAATTAAATCTGTGGTTTGTAGTTTTAGAGGAGTAATTTTTCTTTGCTAACTTATTACCTCATTTCTACTACTTTACAGTAAGATAGGCATTGAACAAAAGTATCAGTATTTAAAAACAGCTTAAAACAGGTGTACAATTAATAGAAATGGCTTCAACAGGGGCACACGATGGACAAAGGTTGGACACCACTCATCTGGACAAATGTTCCTCATAGCTGAGGGACAGAGTGTGACTCCTGAGAAGCTGAGTGCACTCTGGGAACTGGGTTAGTGTCACAGACAAGCACAGGGAGGTTAGAGCACGAGGTCAGCAGGTGGTTCATGAGTACAGAGCTCCCCCGAGGTGAGAACACGGGGCTTCTCAGTGGATGGGAGACCACGCTCTTAACCCAGCTCTGTCTGCTTCCTTTTCTGCTGGTGTGATTTAACTACAGGTCATTGGGAAGTTCTGTGCTCTGCTTGAAAAGCAAGATCCCCTCCCATGGGCTCCTCTGCAACCCCTTCCTTCTTATCACCCTGCTTCTCCTCCCCACTGTCAGTGCTTTAGAGCTTCCCTTGAATTCTTTGATGTGTCTGCTGTGGGGGCTCATAGCTAATGACACCAAGATTAGGCTGACCAG
>PVJL010018141.1:0-16593 GCA_004026885.1 Lyroderma lyra
GCAAGGATTACATAGGTTTCAGGCATACAATTCTACAGTGCATTGTCAACTTGATGTATAATAAGTTCACCACCTAATGTGACTTCTCTTTCCATCACCTTATATTTAGCTTCCCCCACTCCTCTCCCACCCCCTCCCCTTTCTCCCCTCCCTAACCCACTTGTCCCCAAATAAACATTAAACTATCGATTGTGTCCATAGGTTATTTGTTGAAATATACAGTATATATATGTGTGTGTGTGTGTGTGTGTGTGTGTAGGGTCTGGCAGAAGTAACGCCCTTTTTAAGTGGTTAAAATATTGTTACATTACAGAATTACATGCTTATGATTTTGTAATAAAAGATTTGGTGTAGATTACCAGCTCATAAAAAGGGTGTTACCTCTCCTAGACTCCTCTTTTTCTCTCTCTCTCTCTACACACACACACACACACACACACACACACACACACACACACATACACACTGTCCAGAAAAAATTCAGCCATAAATCATAAATGCCTCTCTTTTTTATATTACATGGGTGGATACCTTCTGGACAGTAAATATATATATGAAACTTTTAGAGTCAAAAGTCATCGGAAGAAGTCATCAGTACCATCTTCTTTGCTGGAAGAAATCCATCAATCCATCCCAGGTATTTCCACAGTTGGTTTGAATGAATTCCCTCACATGATGGGAAACTCACTATCTTTAGAGGCAGCTCTGCTAGAAAACTTTTACATGTTAATCTGACTTCTAAACCTGCCTCTTTGTAACTTTTACCCTGGCTTTTGCAGAACAATGAAGAACAAGACTATCCCATTTTCTTATAAACTGTCAAGTGTTTGAAAAGAGACTTAGAGGTCTCATTACTGAGGCTTCTCACTTTGTAGTTAAGAAAATGGGTGCTTGGTTTCCTACAACCTTGCCTCCCCAGTAGGCGAGGTTACTGTTTTCCTTATTGTATGTGTTGAACTTGGAGTGGCTGGGAATTCCAAGTATCCAGTGGACAATTAGAATTCCAAGCTGGAACTTAGGAGACAGGTTTGGGATGGAGCAACAGACTTAATAGTCATTGGTTAAGTTTCTTGGTAGCTAAACTCATGGAAATGAAAGTTACCCAAAAAGAACTGCGATGATAAAACAAGAAGGCAGGATGAAGCCCTGAGGTGCTTCCATTTTTACATCATCGGGGAAGTCAGCTTTGTCACCTGCAATAATAATGTAAACAGATGTAACTAAGAGCCCACATGGCTTAGTGGTATTTAAAGATACAACTCTTTAACTCCAAAATTCCTGAGAAATAATGTAAGGGTCTCGCTGTAAGTTCCTTCAAGGGCATATTATGGTTCTCTAACGTTCCAAGCAGTTCATCTCTTCCTTTTCAACATGTCTGACCTGGGACAGATGCTAAAAATCTTTCCTCCTTTCCAACTTCTGGTACTCTTTCTCTCTCTACAATTCTCTTTCGCCACTATGCTGCTTTGTCCCCAAATATCCTTCCTCGTTTCCCGAAGTCACGTTGCTGTGCTTCAGGAAAATGCCTGATGCGGTTTCTGCTTCAAGTCACGCTGGGCTAAGGGTGGCCGGGCGGTTTGAGAGCTCCGTGACAGGCATCCCCTCCCTTCATCCACACAGAGGGAAGTGCGGGGAGTCCCAGCCCATCCCCTTTCCCCCAGGCATATATAGTTTTTCTATTTTTCCATTTATTTTCTTATTTAGCATCTTACGAGTAATTTCTGAGAAATCCATTCTCCATGACATCACATAAATAGTCCCTTCATCTGAAACGTCCATAAGCACGCGTTTACGTAAGTACTTGCTAACACTTCGGTGGAAGTGAGTCAATGACAGACCCATGCGGCACCGGTGGACACCCTCCTCTCTGCTGATCGTTTTCATTTGAATAGTATTGGGGACCAAGTACTGCACATACGGAGCTTCACACTGTGGGTAGATGTAGTGACTTGTCCAAAGTCCAAAGTCCAGTCCAAATGGAATTCAATTTCATGATCGTTGATTCATTTAAGAGTACTAATTACTCAACAAGTTCAAATTTTATCAGAATAAACCGTGGAATGCAGTCCACCAATTTTTCCAAAACACAATTCTGACAGAAGCTTTTCTAAAATTCAGATGAATTTGATGTGTGTCCCATGATCTCTCAATGTGATAATACTTTTTTTTAGGAAGCTGGTTAGTCCTGCCTGCTCCATTTTTAGTGAAACACCGTTCACTCTTACAATTTGGCACTTTCTTTGCACAGGCTCCAAAGCTTCTCTAGTCAACAGCGTGTCCTAGAATTTTGGTCACGTGCAGTTAAAATTAAGTTCCTGTCTATAGTTCCCAGAATTTGCTATTTTTAAAAAAATGTCATTAAAATGTTTATTTGCCTGTAGCATTCTGGCATCGACCTCGTTCCTGAAACAGCCTCAAAAATCACAAACAGCTTTGCTTAACAACCTAATAGGGATCCCTGTCCGCACCCACGTCCATGTAGATACCCTCCTCTTTCTCCCTTCCCTAGCGGTCCGGGGAGAAATAAGTTTCTCTTCTCACTCAGCAAACTTCAGCCCATCATTGGTCGTGTTTCTTTTCACCTGCTGACCTGGAGCTCTTCCCTGCCACTTTCTCCTCAGTGCCCCAAATGTAAGCCTGAAGACAGATCCTCTTGCTTATTGAAGAGTCTGCTACTGGCCAGACCCCACCAGAGGCCCAGCCACCATCCGGGTTTTTGACAGGAAGTATGAGATGCAGAGACAAGGATTTCTACACCGTCCTGAGTTCTGGTCTCAGCTGTGCTATTCACATTGTATTCTCTCACCCTCGGCCAGTTAGGGAACCCTTTTCTGCTGCTATAAATCTAAAAATTAGAGTCAATTACTAACTTCCCCACTGAATTCACAGAACAGTTGAGAAAACCAACAGAAGAAAACAATGAAGGAAAAAAGTATAAAGTGCTTCCTTGATGGGTAAGGTTAAAGTGATCCCACCTCAGGGCTCCGGCCCCGGGCGGGGCTGCGCTCACCGGCCTTCCCCAGTCCTTGCCTTGCTTTTGGGGTTGCTGCATTCATTTTGTCCCCCAGATGTTACCGACCTCAACCTGCTCCCACCCTCTTGGTCCCCAGAACTTCACCAATTACTGGTCCCTCATCCCGACAACACTGCCCTGTGCTTTCTCAGCAAGATCATTACTGACTAATTGGGAAAACAATCCAAACTTGTGATGAAATGGGTCATCCCCAGGCAACAAACAGCAACCCTTGGACCACCATGGAAGTTATGTCCCCTGAAAATACTGGCGTTGACAAAACCATGCTCGACAATGTCCAGGTCTTCCGACAAAGAGGAGAGTGGGGGGCAGTGGCATTACAAATAAACGCTTTAATGAGTAAGGTGCTTACTTCCAGGTCACATTCATCTATGTTTAAAACCTGCTTCCTATACCTTCTTACTCAGTGTGTAGGAAATGTCCATTTCTAAGGCAGTTCTTCCTGTAGTCTTCTGCATGCAAAATCTACATTTTCTAAAATTATGATCACAAATTGAAAGCCTCTCTGTTGAATCTGGCTCAAGATTGTTTTGTTTGTTTGTTTGTTTTTGTTTCCTTTCTTTTTACTCACACACTTTTAAACATTTTTTCATTGGAATGCCTTTGCACAGGACATGTTTTTTCCTAAATGCCTCAGTCCACGCTACTCTCTATTGCTCATCCCTGCAGACATTTGTATATTAGCATAAAAAAGTAAGACCAGGAATCAGAAACCCTAGGTCCTAGTTCAGCTAAGACATACATTGGAAGTAAAATATGGTTCTAGCTCTCCCAGGTGCTGGCATTATGGCTGTGGTCCCATCCCTCCTCTCTAAGCCTCAGTTTCTTCCTCTGAATAATGGAAGCACCATCATCTTCTCTCCGAGATTGTCATGAGGGTCACAAAGTAAAATGTACATGAATGCAATTCATATGTTGTATACTCTATGTGTGTGTACCTCATGGCTGAATATCACTATGGCCACCTTCCAAGTACTCCCCTGGGGAAGCTATGCACTGACACCAGCAACTACTCCACTCTTCATAGCAGTTTTGGAACTCCTTTTCTGGAATGGTCATCAGAGCTGTCATCAGACCCAAAATCTGACAATTAATTTATTGAATTTGCCAACCTGCCAAGGTTACAACACCTAACCAAATTGTTTGTACAGTGGTGCAAACGTAAGTGCACAGTGGCAAGCTCGCAAATTTGTCAGATTTTGGAACGATGGCAGCTCTGATGGCCATTCCAGAAAAAGAGTTCCAAACCTGCTTCGAAGGGTGGACTAGGTGCTGGTGTCGGTGCACAGCTTCCCAAGGGGAGGACTTGGAAGGTCACTGTAGTGATATTCAGCCATGAGACACGTAGCACTTTTTCTAGGATGAGTCCAAGAAATTGTCCGACCTCATAAGTAGACTGTAAGTGTATATACTATTTTCAAATAACAGCTCTTGTCTCACACGAGACATCTCACCCTCTATACACACTCATTCAGGTATCCTGCCTCCTAGCACCATCTGCCAACCAAGCTTTGTAAGTCCAAGAACAGGCGAAGAAGACAAAGGGTCATTTACCTTGGTAGTTGATGCCCTACATGGATTCTGTTTATATAGGACTGTCTACAATTTTTCAGTCTAAGAATGGCTCCGCACAGTTGCTTAATGGCCCTTTTATCTTCTCTTTAATCGCATCTAGGACTTCTCACCATTCCCCCATTAAAGTTCCCATTTGTCTCTTTGATCATCCTCCCGACCCTAATTTGTATACAGAGCTGCACATGACACATACTATTAATACGTTTCTGGGCTAGGTAACAGCAATTGAGGCCAATTGTACCCAACAGCCAAGCAAAGTGGAGAAAAATCATATCTTAATTACATAAGACACACATGCTGGTATGTGTTTCCTCGTGAATATTTTATACGAGTGTGTGTGTGTGTGTGTGTGTGTGTGTGTGTTCAGACAGGCGAGAACCACAATAAAAATGGCACGGTCATTGCTATGTTGGAGGTACTTTCACTAGAACAGTGGATCCCAATTTGGCTTAAGAAGCTTTAAAAAATGCACACAGATACCTGAACTCTAACACCAGAGATGTCATTTATCAGCGTAGCACCTAGACATTGGTTGGTTTCAGAAGGCTCCTGTCCCCCATGTTACCGAGTGAGCGGGCAGGAGCAAATCTTAGGACTAGTCTTGTCTAACACCCACCCGGGGGTTGCCATGAGTCACTCCGTGGAAAGTCTTTATTTTTTAAATACAGGTATTTCCTGCTGGAGTTACAAGTACTGATCACCTGCTCCCCGTAAAGATCCTGCTCCCAGAGAACAGTCTTGGAGAAATACAACCTACTGCGTAAAGACAGACTCGGGGTGACAAGGTCAGTAACAGTGCACAAGTGGAAGCACTCCAAGTGCTCATCACTAGAGGAATAGTTCGTTTGCTTGTTTTTGGTTTTGGTTTTGTTCTAATAAGGCACAGTCAATACAATGGAACATTATACAGCCCTTAAAAAGAAGGGCCCAAGTCTAGAATTCTACCCTGATGGGAAAACCAAAAACCAAAAACCAAAAACTAAACAAAAACAAAAGCAAGTTGTGGCATCAAATGTATGTAAGATACATTTTTAGGCCAGACCCTTACACTCACATTCACGTTAGATAATTAACACAAGTTACAGAAAATACAATCTACACACACAGATGTCAAACTATTTAATGGGGACTCTAAGGAGTGAGATGAGATGGGGAGAAAGAGGAGCATTCTATATTTTATTTTATAGTCCTCTTCATAACTTAAATGTTTGTAAACAGACGGCATAGAGTTTATAATCTTCAGAAGAGGGGAAGTACGTTTGCCAGGGACGCCCACTCACTCACACAGTGCCTTCCAACTCAAATGTTAATCTGGCTGTTTAAAAAAAAAAAAAGAAAAAAGATGATGGACGCTGTACTGGCTGAATTTCTGTGCGGATCAAAAACACCCTGCCCCTTTTCCATTCAGCATTCCATCAAAGGTAACAGAGCCAAGTCCTGGGTGTGGGAAAGAGCGTGTGTGTGGATGGGCCCCGCTGCAGTTACACGGCCCCTCCCTTGGTAACAATTTAACACCCACATGCATCCTCAGGAAGGTCAAAAGGGAAAGACACGAATGAAAAAAACATGTTTGAGCAATGTGAATTAGCTCCCACTTCCAAAAGTATCCCCCCCCCACATTAAAAAAGGACATCATGCGTGCTTCCATGATCATGGAGTGGCTGTAATAAAATGAGGGGCGTCCACAGAAAAAGTGGGGAGCTGGCAGCCCACTTTTCATCGGAAATGAGGCACTGTGCTGGGAATCACATTGGATTTTACAACATAAATTTAAAAGTCATCATGGTTCATTCTGTCCTTTTCCATCATTCATACAGGAGTCTCATGGTCATTTTGAAATGTTAGCGTCCTAGGGAAAGAAAAATCATGGCATTTCCATATTTGTGGAAAATTAGTACCTTCTCGGATGATTTTTAAAAATCAAAATTCCATTCACAAAAGGGAAGGTAGGTAATTTCCTGTAATTTTATATTTAAAACTTCAACTGGAGTCTTCAGGAGACCTAAGTGGTATAACACAAATTCCAATCATCAGTATGTTTTAAGGTGTTCCAAGTGAAACAAACAAACAAACAAACAAACAAGCAAACCAAGCTTGGGGGATTCATGATGAGATTTAGGAGGTATTTCTGAATGCTTTTTGTTAGCCTGTTTAGACTCATCTCTCTCTCTCTCTCTCTGAAGGAATGAATAAATAAAATACAATACAATCTCATACAAGGTACAGTCAAACTTAGGACTCTTTAGACAATGTAGATCTTAATACCAGCTTTATCCTCAAGTCCCTGTGCATCCTCAAGCATGCTTCTAAAACCTTCTGTGTCCTGGTATTATCACCCTCTACAACATGAAGAAAGGTACCTGCCCCTCTGATATGGCTGTTACGGGAATAAAATGTGAGGATATATAATAAGGCATTTTTTTTTTAGAGTGAAGGGACTATTAAAGAGGCAGCATAGTGTAACCAAAAATGATACTATCTAAAAATGAACTGTCGGGTAACTTCCACAAACTTGTTTCTTCGTCTGGGAAATGGAATGCTTATTAAACAGAAAAACATCTTGTGCCCCCCCAATGCCAGGCAGTGCGTTGGCTGCTGAGGATAATCGTTCTATTCTGCCTACTCACAGGGGTATCAGGGCATCACTAAAGCATCATCCATCAAATAGGTTGCAAACCATGAATGAAGTGTTGTGCCCTCGTGCACAACTATTATTCACCTTTTTATGTCTGTTGTTTAAATTTATTGAGGATCTGCTATTTTAAAAGTAAGGAATCAGAAAATTTCTGCCTCTGAGCGCTTAAAGTCTGCTCTGGTTACTGAATAGACTGATAGAGTTACAATTGCCTTTAAAAACTAAGTGACATAGTGTTACAGGCGAGGACAACCCAGCTTCCTGGGCAGCTGTGGAGACTGTGTGGCTTCAGAAGGGTTCCTGTCGGAGACTGGTTGGGGCTGACTGATCATGCTGGCAGCATGCACCCATCAGTATCCCTTCATCAGATGGTCACCGAGCGCCTACAATGTGACAGACCTGTGCTACACACAGTCACGGGGTATTTTCTCCAAGAAGATGCACAAGGTTCTTGCCCACAAGGAGTTTAAATCATCCTAAATTCCCCCCAACCCCCAGGGCTTCTAAGCACACACAGGCTTGTCATCTGGACATACAAAATGCTACTCTCGATGGGCTAGACCCAGGGGCGTGCAGACGAACCAGCCCCAAGGAGCTAGGAGGGGACAGGAAGGAAGTAGCCCTGATTTGTAACACTTGCCAATTTCAATGGTGTAAATACTCCCACTGTCAGTGATTTCAAGCTACCAATGGTTTGACAACAGGGTTGAAAAATTCCTGAATACTTAATCATTGGTTTTCCTAAGCTGTTACGAGCCAGTTCTAATAGCACACTATTGGAGACCAACGTGTTTTTGTTTCCCATTTAGCCTTTTTAAAAAATGGCAACATTTATTAGATTCTTGATGACTATACACCAAATGCTTTTTAATTCTAGTCTAAATTCTTCCCCAGGAATCTACAGACGGCTTCCAGGATGTGCCCGAAAGTCCACAGGGCAATAGCCAGGGTGAATCCAGACTCGCCCCTCGTCCTGCAATCAGAGATGCCAAAGAACGTTCTCTGGAATGCTGAAATGCCATCTTATGAAACAAAAGTCTTAGAACCCAAACACAAAACAAAGAAACAAAAAAATCTGCACATGACCCTTTTAACCTCATGGCATGATTTCTTAGTTAAAACAAAACAAAACAAAACAAAACTCAGGCAGTTAGGAAATAATTAATGTCATAGTTGGAAAGAAAAAAACAAACAAGGTCAAAGAGTGAAGAACTCTGGCCATAAGTCCTTCACTTCGTAAACAGCTCTCACCGCACCAAGCACATGCTAGTTCAAGGGAACAAACTTCCCAAATGAGTGTTGGGTGGGACCCAGAGGCCCTTACCCAAACAGAAAGCTATTTGCCATTCCACCAAACACTCCAGGCCAAAGTACTTGCTGCATTAACTTCGCTTAACACCAAGTACAACTGCCAAGTATTTGCGGAGAAGCTACACAGGCAAGATACTGCCCTCGTGGGATGCAAAATACAATTGCTCCCCCTCCGGAAGCCTGCCGTCTGGTGGGGCTGAGTTTACATACAGGGGAGGAAGGGTGATTTGGGGAGCAAAACTAGGCAGGCCACAGGCTAGTGGTTTTAAAGAGACAAGTTGAGGAAAGCCCAGTGAATTCCAACTGCCTTGAGGCTGTTTTTCCAGCCTGTTACTATCTGTCTGGTCTACCTACACGCTGTCCTAATCTCTTCCTTAACTGTCACAATATACTTCCACCAGCTCTTCAAGCAAGACCTTGGGATTGGCAGGAGAAGACTCTATCTGATAGTAACAGCTACGTGCCCCACCCAGAGCATGGGAGAGGTGGAATTTAAACCCTGACTTCCAAGTCCACGAACTGAGTTGCTACCCAACCCCAAGCTGATCGGTGTCTGTATGGGACCCAGAGTTTCCCAGTCTCCTCAGGCCCAGAATTCTGGGGATTCGTTGTTCATCCAGGTTTATTAGCAGAGAAACACCTAAACTTAAGATCTTTGGACTTGTCACAGCCCTCTATTGTCTGTCCTGAGGATGAATTAAAAACCTCTAGTGAGTAATGCACGCTCCAGGGGAAGGAGCCAGAGGTGACTCTGAGGAGGAATTGGGCATGGTCGAGAAAAATGGTTAGAATGGAAATGGATAAAGGTCGGTGAGAGGAGCTACATTCATTGGTTAGATGTCAGATATATTAACTATGATTCTCTCAGCAACCCCGCAAGAGAAACAGTGTTAACCTCATTTTATAGATGAGGGGGCCTTGGCTTTAAGATAAGAACACCTGATCAAGAACCGACATCAGTAAGTGGCCCACACAGGCCTGGAAGTCAGGTCTCTCTGCTCCCAAGACCCTGCCTTCCTAGGTGTCCGTAATGAAAAAGAGCACGGATTCTAGTCAGACTCGCGGGTTCAAGTCCCAGCTTACTAGCTGATGGCCTCGGGTCACTCGTGTAGGTTTGCTGGGCCTCGAGTGCTTCATCCACAAGACGGAAAAATCTGTATCTTTCGGATGGGGTTATCGAGACAATCAAATGAGATAATTTTGTGTGAAGTGTCTGGCCCCTAATCAGGGCCAAATGAGACATCAGCTGCTGGTAGTAGCATTGTTGCTGTTGCTATGCTTTCATTGCTATTATCGCGACCCTGTGCCACCACCTCCCTGAAGAAAAATGTCCTAGGAGGGAGTGCTGTACATTGAATAAAAATGGTAGAAGCATGCACTGGGGTGGCCACGGGATCCTCCCTCTCCCCGAAGTGGACAGGTCCTGACCAGGGGACTGTGGGTGATAGGGCTGCAGAGGGCTGCGGAGCTGCATTGCACTGAAAGCTTTGAGTTCCCCGGGAGACGGGCTCGGCGGGGCCCTGGCACAGGCCTGCCTTGGGGGTGGCAGTCACAGAACTCTTCCCAGCCTCTGTGCTTCACGTTCTCACCCCGACACAGAAGGAAAGGATGAGTGACACCTCAAACAACTTCGGAGAGTCGAACAACAATTTTCAACTTCAAACAGGTCACACATAAAAGTTGAAGACTGTTGCTACAAACCCAACCACTGGGAAATCACTGGCTGGCTGACATTAATCCCCCGGTTCCTGTGAAGCCGCTACTGAAAATGCAACGTTTTTTATTCCAAGTCCTTTAACATTTCAATCTAGGGCATGGGCAATGTGGAGCAAACCCCGGTCAGGTCCTGCTTTAATCCCCACGCTGAGTGTCAGTGGTAACTCCACGGGGACTCAAGGCCCAGAGGTGAGGGCAGGGGGAGATGAAGGGCAACTTGAACTTATTTAGACCCTACTAGGATTTACTCTCTCTGTGTTGGCATCAATCTACAATGGGCCACTATTACTGTTGTTGGTGTATCTATTTTATTATATTTAACCCCACATCACATTTTTATAGCATTTTAGAGTCTATAAAGCTGATCTCTGTATGGTGTCTTCTTTGATTTCATTAGGCTTGTGAAGACCGGAGAAGTTCAGATTCAGAATGATAATTAGGCATAGAAGGACCCTCCGAGATCACGGTAGTTCTGCTCTAGGATAAGCCGTCTCTGGAAAAGGTGTTTGTGGACTGTGACCTCGCTGCCGGGCACCGTCGGAATGTGGAATAACTCCCAGATCACCAGACTTGTAGATTTACAAACTGAAAGCACTCACTGACCAGCAGTTATTGCAATTGGTATGTGGCACTGGGCACTGGGGTAAAGGTAAAACGTGATTTTAGAGGTGATTGCGGTCTAGTGGGAAAAAGCTGAGCTACTTAGGTAACCACAGCGGTGGGCAGCAGGGGAGGCACGATCAGTACAGAATGAGATGGAGCTATCTCTGCTCAGGGTTTCAAACTGGCACAGAAATTTTCAGGGACATGTAGTTCTGGTGTTTGGGGGTTATGGCACATGCCCATAGTTTTAAAAAAATTCACCCAAGGTAGAAAAGTACAAAGACAAAAGCAGAATTTACCCTGCGTTGCCACTCCTCAAAGATGGAACAAGGTAAAAACCCTGTCCACCATTCCTCTAGATATATAGCTAAAGATGCGTATGTTTACATACGCAATCACACTGTGCACGCTGACGTGTAAGCTCATCTTCCATTTCACAGTGTGACATGGACAAAGGTTAATATTGATAGAAATAGGATTACCACATTATGTTTAGAAGTTGAATATCATTTCACTGTATGGATGTGCCATATTTAACCAGTCCCTTTGTGATGGTCATTTAGGTGGTTTGCAATTCTTTGTCATTATAAACAATGATGTGATGTGGGGCCTTATCTATGCATCTTGCACCCTTAGGTGAATGTCTCTGGAGGGCAAATTCCTAAAACCAGCATTGCTCTGGATGACCCACATCACTGATGTGATACAAAGTGCTGAGGTGCCTGAGGGGTTACTTTTCAACATTTAGGTCCTAGACATTCAGTTGTGGACATTCCCCCCATCCCCACTTTTAAGCTCACTGTTAGCTCCCCAGATTCTGTAAGAAAGACCTGGGTAGAGAGCACGTGGGGCAGGAAACACGTCTCACATGTGCCTGGCTCAGGAGGTTCTTCATGTGCATGGCCTTGTGTAAGCCACACACCATTCCTGAGAAGTTGCTATCATCCTACCCACTACATACAAGGACTTGGAAGCTCAAGAGCTGTGGTAGACTTCTCAAAGAAAAAGAGAAATTCACCATTGAAACTTGGGCGTTTAATGGGGTCACAAAATTCCCAGGCGGAACCTAGAGGACGAGTCATAAAAGTGGGGTGAAGACAAGCTTCAGCTGCTTTGAGTATAGGCCCTCAGCTCTTCCTCTGTCGTATCCCTGCTAGCACCCGTCAGGGACCGGCGCCAAGGACGGGTGCTGTGCCAACCACCCCTCCGTAAGTGTCAGCACCTGCTGGAGCTCCTGGGATGGGCCTTTATCCTCCCCAGGGGGCTGGTCTTTTCAGGAGTTTAGGTCTGAGAAACAAGTTAGTTTCCTGCTTCTCCAAGATCTTAAAATAGAAAAGATCAGCCAGAAGCCACGGGGGGAAGCCAGCCAAGGTGTATGTTTGCTCGAAATGAAACGGGCGGGTCCTCCGAGGCCGGTGGGGCCGGGCGCCGGGGCTTTTCCCCACATCTGTTTCAGCCTCCGCCTGCTGTGATAGATGGTTCCTGCTTATTGCCCATTACTCACCTCCTCTCTCTCCCCGAGCGCTGTTCCTTGAAACATGGTTCTCTCATTTGAACAGCAGTGACTCAGTGTATTGGAACTTACTTAAATACACTCTAAAAGCATTAAATTGGGAACACACAATTCAGCAACGTACCAATTGCCAAACTCTAGTAAAAGTTGAAGTAATTAAAACAATTTAATGCATGAAACACGCATTCAGGAAGGCAGAGAGAGAGAGTAAGTTTTTCCAGTGCAATGTCAGCCCAGTGGTGGATATTTCGGAAGAAGTGGATAGACACCATTGCCAAGACAAAGTGAGGTAATTGATGAAGACCCAAAGGAAAATGCCTTTGATCATGAAGTTATTACTTCATTTCATGAAATACCTTAAAAGTCCACGACAGACTATAAAGTCAGAAAGTCAATTGTTTTTCTTTCTCCGTGGATACAATTCCAACATACGCACATAAACATGTCAGGTAGTCCTCTAGAAAACAAACAAACAAATTTGGGGGTCTGGGTCAAGGTTTCAAATAGCCTTATTATTCCCATTATGAAGTGGACACTTAGGTATTTGGCCCAAGACTTTTATCCACACCCAAGTGACTGGGTGATTTATAACTTGCTATCCACATTCTCATAGCTGTTCGGTCAATTTTAAAGCCTCAAACTAGACTTGACATTTACTTTATCAGGAAAAGAAACACACACACATGCACACACACGCACACACACACTCACATTCACACTCAGCAAATTCATGTCGTAGACTAACCACCATTTTAAAGTGCCTTTGCTCTGTGGCCAAATTTTAGTTATAGCTCCGTCCCTCCCTCCCCTCCTCCCTCCCTTCCTCCTCTCCTCCTCCCTCCCTCCTCTCCTCCCTCCCTCTCCTCCTTTCTTCTTTGCTTCCATCCTTTTCTCGTGTTTTCTTCTTCTCCCTCTACCCCTCCCCTTCCCTTCTGATTCTCCTCTCTCTTCCTTTTTAGATCCATAATCAGGAAGTGAATGATTGACTTAATCTTGCCTTATTCCAGATGATTTTATCCTCTTTTGTTTCAGAAATAGTGCCAAACATCTTAGAAGAAAACGTCTCATGTGTGACCACTTACCCTCATCTTTCCCGCTCCTGAAGCCAGAAATACTTCCTCAACAACTGCGCCCAGGGAGCATCGAGAAGCACAAAGCTAAATATTAGAATACGGTACGTTTCTTCAAATAGAAATAAATGCATTTGTTCCTTTCATAAATAAATATGTGTTAAGCTTCTCTGATGGCGGGCCTTGTAACTCATGCCAGGGCTACAGTAATGAACAAGAGAGATGATCCTGACTGCATTGAGCTTAGAGTCCAGCGAATCCATACTCGCTTGAGAAACAATGGTGTGCATGTGGTCTGTCACCATGCCAGGCATTTACTTCTCCATGTATGTCACCACGGGGCCCATGGGAATTAACACCTCTTTAGCTCAAGAAGTAAACCCTAATTGGCCTAAATTAATATAATTGTATTCCTGTCGCTACAGTTCTCGTATCAGGGATGGGCATGTGAACTGTGTTGTTTCAATCTGAGGACTCTTTCTTGATGATTGAAGAGACAAACACTCTCTCTCTCTCTCTCTCTCTCTCTCCTTCTCTCCCTTCACTGCCCTCCCCCTCACCCTTGTTGAACATGAATGAGAAAGCAACAAGCATCGTGTGGCCATGAAGTAGGCCAGCAGTACAGGAACATGAAAAACAAAATGGAAAACAGAAAAATTAAGTCCTTGGTCACATGACTAAGCTATTGGATCAAATCCCATCCAAAACGTCCTGACTTTCAACTGCTCCCTTTGTCTATGTACCAGTTTTGGTTGAACTTTCTACCACTTAAAGGTGAAAGAAAACCAATATACAAATGTTCCACTTAATTGAAACTTGACACATTATATATCAAGTCTATTTGATGTATGCTGCATTTGATGGGAATTATTATAAATTACATTGTATACTTCAGTACTTTAAGAATTATATCAGGGGAGTTCCCTGATGGTGTAGTGGCTTAAGGCTTTGGCGCTGGTGCTGTCAGTGCTGCGGCCTGGGTTCGATTCCCAGCCAGGGAACTACCCACATACAAAAAAAAAAAAAAAAAAAAAAGAATTATATCAGAGGATGCAATAGTGCTCTTACAATCCTGAGTATCTCCTCCATGTTCCCACAGTACTCTGACACCTTCCCAAACTAATAACATGCGTTGGATTGTTGCCTACATGCTAAATACTTGAATATTGTCCTTTTTTAAAAAGCTGCTTTCTGTAGTTTTGTAGTTAAAATCCTAGCTTCAGTTTCAGCTCTCTGTGAAGATCACTATGCCAGCCTCGAATAGCAACTCCTCTGTCATTTATTGCTTATAAATCTGCCATAAGCTAGAAAACTAAATAATCAGAACTGTTACAATTGTGTCTAAAATAAGAGTAAATGGACACTAAGTAAATGCTTTGAGAGTTGGGGGAGCAAGTATCCTGTGAATCGCAAGTTCCTAATCCTGTTTTTGGAACTCCATAAAAACCTCAGAAGTCCCACAGAGGGGATCAGGAGTCATGGTACCTGTGGAGTCCTCGAACTCCCCAAATTCTGCTTCAATCATACAGCTCTCTTTTTTCTTTTTGAAGCAGATAAATAGGGTTCTAGAAAATAATTTATTTGAAAAAAAAAGGAGTCAATTCTTTAAAAACAAAAATGAAAACTGTTTCTCCATACCAGTTTATAAGACAGAATACTATTCTATTTGTTCTTTTCAGGTAGAATATTTTCCATAGTAGATACATTCTTGGATGTGGAAACTTAAACCTGTATAGTCCCACCAAGAGCAAGAGCTATAAGGACTGCAGTCTCTGCCCTGTAGAAAGCAATAGCTTAATTTAGTATTATAAATGTTGCTTATTCAAATTTCACCTCAACAAAATTCATCTTAGCAAGGGCAATGGTCTACCATGTTCCATTAAATCTAAGATGGCATCATCAATTGCAAGGTACACCAGTATTCTATGTAGCATCAAAGAAGGAAGGAAGGAAGGAAGGGAGGGAGGGAGGGAGGGTGTGAGGGAGGGAGGGAGGGAAAGAGCTGCAATTCAACAATGAATTACAGAAGGCCTTTTGTGCACCACTTGACGTGCAACAGTTCTGTGGAGTCTCTGGCCAATTTCTATCTTGCTTTATGCCCCAGAATTTCCCTGATCCTGCAGTGAGATGCCTGCAGTTTTGGTACTTGTACACTTGCAACAAAAGATGTGGGCAGGTCATGCCCCATGGGGCAACCCACAACCTGAGGCAGGTGATCCTCAGGCACATTTTATAAGGCTCTCCACCGAAGGTCCAGGATGAATCACAAGTTGCCTACAGCCCTGGCCAGTCAATAACATCTTGTACTGACATCCCCTCCTTCCTGTTTACTCACCCACTGGCCCTGGAACCCTGTTCCCAAATGAACTACCTGCTTATAACTGCTACAAATAGCAAGTCTCAGGCAGACACTATGAATAAATAGTAAGACACGTCCCAATTTCTGAGATGGTAAATTGTGAAGATATTTGCATCTTAGAATCATGAAATATGGAAATTTATGAGAAGAAAAAAAGAAATTTGTTAAATAAACAAAGTGATATCAAGGACAAGCGCCTCACTCCAAAATAAATAAATAAATAGATAAATTAATAAAGCAATTTTCTTAGTAAATGGTTCTGCTTCAGTGCCTGCTGCTTTGCATCTCTAGCTACAGCCCTGGGCAGTATTCCCTGCTGAGCCCAATGAATATGCTTTGCCCCCATAAATTCCTCAGCCTTCAAAGAGAGACTGGGTTATGTTCACTTTACTCTGCAGAGAGGCAAGAAAGCCCATTAGAGACTTTCACAATCTTTCTTTCAATCTACTCCTAACTGGTTTTCTAAACAACACCTCTATCCATCCAAGTGTTCATAACTGAAACTGGAAATCACTACTGATACCTGTTTCTAAGCCACAATATTCAATTCATCAGTAAGTTATGTTGAGTGTGTCAATATCAAACTTCTCAAATCTGCACTTTACCCTATCTTTACTGCCACCACCTATCCACCAATTCCATGCCACCATTATCTTTTACCTTGATATTCACCGCATCTGAACTGGTCCTCACGTCACTGTATTCTGCAGCAACCCATTACCCATACTGTTCCTTCCATCCTTCCATCCATCCATCCATTCATGCATGCATCCATCC
>PVJL010018142.1:0-16710 GCA_004026885.1 Lyroderma lyra
ATAGTTTAATGTTTATTTGGGGACGAGTGGGTTAGGGAGGGGAGAAAGGGGAGCGGGTGGGAGAGGAGGGGGTGAAGCTAAATATAAGGTGATGGAAAGAGAAGTCACATTAGGTGGTGAACTTATTATACATCAAGTTGACAATGCACTGTAGAATTGTATGCCTGAAACCTATGTAATCCTTGCTAACAGATGTCACCCCAATAAGTCTAACAATAAAAATGAATTAAAAAAAAAAAAAAAAGAAAAAGACAGTGGCCCTCATGTCTCTATCTAGATGATCCCTACATAACTGTGTGGATCAGCTGAAAAACAAAGCAACAACAACAACAACAACAACAACAACAACACAAAAACAGTGGGCAAGAGGGCAAAATTGACAACACACGGTGTTGGGCTTCCAGAACCTTCCTCTTCCTTGCAAAGCATGACTCAGGAAAGCTAGGTGACCAGACGTCCCATTTCCCTGGGACAGTTGCAATCTAGGCTGGTGTCCCCTTCACCCTTAGAAGCATCCTGGCTTGCACAACAGTTACCCTACACACAGGAATTTCTATTTCATAAATGTCTGAAGCAAACTGTCTCCCCCGCCCTCTTCAACACCCCAAAACGTAACTGCCACGCAAACTTTGATCAGACTGGTGTGTCACAACACACTAATTCGGCAACCGCCAAGGACAGAGCTCAGTCTGCGTCTGCGCTGTCGCGCCCTGTTCACGTTGGTGAACAAACACAGAAAATCGTGCGTGCTTCCCCAGAGCGCTGTTATGTACAGTGTCATTGCTCAGACACGGCGAGAAAATGTCCCACTGCCGGGGCTCTTTGTCGCCATGATAATGGGACTGAACTTGGAGTAAAAGAAGCACCTTGGCTTTTTAAAAATCACTTGTACACAAGGGAGAATCCAAGATGATACATTAAGATTTCAAACCCACAAAAGAGAGGCGACTGAGTGTCGTTTTGCTCCAGCACGCCGACTACGGGGACAAGGGAGCTCATCACAGGAGTTGAATGACCTTGTCCGCTTTCAGACATGGCAGCTCATCCTTGGACATTTCAAAATCAGTTTATGGTTTCCTGAGCAGCCTTTCTGCCTCCTAATTGCCTTTAAAAGGACCAGCAGTCCAGGCGAGAAGTCGTGCCAAGCCCCAGGGCTTCACCCAGGACGGCCCATCGCACACTTTTCCTGCATCAGCAGATTGAATGACACATGCAGGAGAGAGCCCTGCCCGCCCTCCGGGTCCTTAAGGGTCCATTACCGTGTTTTCCAGCCTCCCACAGGACTCTGCCCTCCCATTTCTCACTTAACTGGCTCCAAAGGCACCTCTCAATGTCATCAAGACTGAACCAGACCTCAAGGAGGCAACCTAAGAGCTCCAGCTTCAGAGTCCAAGTCTGGGGTGCAAATCCCAGCTCTGCCATTTACGAGCCATGTGACTTGGGTCAAGTCACTCCCCTCCTCATCTGTAAAAAGGGGAACAGTGGCCGTGCACAGCTCACAGGGTTTGTGTGGGGGCTCAATGGAATACTGCAGGCAAACACAGAGCGCAATGCCCGGCACACGCAGTCTATGCTCAAAAAGTATCCAGATGGTCCAGCGCCTGGACAAGACAGAGAGGGCAATGACAACCAGCAGCTGTCAGAGGAGGTGCCCTGGCCCGTGTGTTTGGCAGGGAGGGCATTATGCTGCTTCTGCAATGCGTGTGCTCTTCACAGTGTGGGCTGGGCCATACGAATTGCCCATCTCCTGTGATGTTTTACTACAGAGACGGCAAACTCCATACTGTTTAAACTAGTAACTCCCCCAAAGTAGTTCCATGAGCTTTCCTGGACTCAGCATGGGTTTAAAAGTAATGAGCGACAACTGTTAAATTAATATTTTTAAATGGCGAGGGAACTTATGGTTTTCAGATGACATAAGAAAGCTGGCACTAGCCCCCTTCTTCTCTTGGAAATCACCCTAAAAAGCAAAGATAACAGGAAACATAAAATCAAACCACGTATTTGATGAAACCAGAAGACATATGTCTCCCCAAAATACAAACCATGAGGAGCAGCTGCCAAATGCAGGGAGCTGCAAATAGGGGTACGGAAAGATGCTGCAAGAGAATGCCTGTGACTGCAAGTCTCAGCAAAATGTTCCCATTTTGTCCCCAAAGCTCAGAGCCTGGGAGGCAGGGGACATGGAGGGGACAAAGCCTATAATTCCTCATTTAGAACAAGCTCTGTGAACCAGGAATAACACCAAGGAGACGCAGGGAAAGCAGAGATATCAACGACTGCGCCATGTTTGCAGGAAGCACTCTGTCTGTGAGGCAGGGTCCATCCAGTCACCCACCTGTGTGGGCCAGGAGGAAGGAAAAGCTCCATGAGCCTACCCACTGCCACCCTGGCTCATGGAAAAGGCTTCCATGCAACAGGAGGACTTCTTCCAAGCCTGACTATGACCTGACTCCCCCCACTATGAAGCCCTACACACACACATACATACACACACACACACACACACACACACACACACACACCCTCCTGCAAGTAGCTGGTTCAAGATCTCACTTCATTCAAAGAAGAATTAAAGACAATCCAGCCCTACAACAACATCATCTGCAGAGGTATTCAGGGTCACATTGTTGGTAATGGCAAAAGACTGGGAATGCACTATGTCCATCCACAGCAACACCTCAAAGAAATTATAGGACCTCCAAACATTAGATTTCTGTGCGTCTGTTGAAAAGACTGAGGTAGCTCTGTACGCGCTAATAAAATACTCTGTATCAGCCAGGATCGCCTAGGTCACACGGCAATAACAGACAGCCCAGTACGTCAGCAGCTTACACAACGAAGTGCTATTTGCAACCGCACCACGTGCATTAGCAGTACTTCCTTACGCAGGGGCCTGGGCTCATCATCTCTCCCCAGCGGGGGAGAGAGGAAAAGAATTGCGGCCCTGCTCTTCAATCTTCTACCCAGAAGTGACACGTGTCACTTCTGATTATGCTTCTGTGGCGAAAGCGAGTCATCTGATCATCTAACCGAAGAGTCAGAGAAGTGCACCCCCACTGCCTCAGCCAAAAGGGGGAGCGGAAACACTGGGGAGCAGTGACACTTACCACCGTCCCCATGACACGGAGTCAAGTGAAAGAAAAAGCGTCATTCTTCATGTGAATAACATATTATGTATATTCTTGATATGCACTGAAATGGAAATCTGTATTGGCGAAAAGGAGATATCGCTAAGTAAGCATACCCAAACGGGGTGGTCTACGTTTCTAGAGGGTTCACATAGAAGGTTCTAAGGGATATTTGTATCTTACATATTTCATACTGTGCCTGCATAATCTCCTAAAACACTGAGCTTAAACACAAACGAAAATAAAAGGCATGTCCCTGTGACTCTAAAACATAAAGGGCAAGATAAAAAAAAAATCTACCTGTTTGCCTCCCCTTGAATAAAAATGTCAGGGTATCTGAGAAGGAATGTGTGTGAGCCCAGAAGAGATTTTTTTTTTAATTATTTAAACTTGTAAAGATTTAGTAATCGCGGCTCATAAATAAAATCTCCAAGGAGGAGACACTTTTAAACTCAGAGACAAAGTCAGTAGATCTTCATCTGAAATACATTGATGGTGATCAATGTCTGTGAAAAAGGTGACCAGATCACCCCACAACGGAGCCCTCCAGTTCCAGCCACAATGACTGAGTCAAAATACATCGATCTGTGAGGACTGAACTCCCTGATGAGCGGACATGAAAAATACTAGATAATAATCCATCAGGGAGAGATTGCCGTTTTTGATTACAGTGTCATGAATGGGGACGTCATCTGTCCATCAGAGAAGGCCCGACGACCCCTTACAAGCAGCAGGAGCCTGTATCAGGGAGAGAAGGATGTTCTTTCCTTCTATAAGCTGCACACCTAGTACGTTTCCCCAGCCCGGGATCATTTTTAATGTGAGTGTCATCTTGTTACAGAACTCCTTGTGCTTTCAAAGTTCCTCAAATCATTAATTAGTTATGCCACATTAACAGCGATGTCTAGATCCTGTTTCTTTCCATACTGACAGTTCTGTTTTAAAAAAAAAAAAAAGATGAGCTAAACGTCAGCGAAGACATTGATATATTCTGGGCACTTGCATGCCACCCTCCGCCCCACACGCTGGCCTCACGCCACACCTCCATCCCAGAAATACAAGAGCCTACAGTTAAAAGGAGCCGTTCCCAATGTCCCTGTCTGGGACTCTGACCACTGGGAAGAGTGAGGCAGTGTCTTGGAAGTGACCCCAGGTGGCGTCTTCTTTGACCCAGTTCTGTGTCCTCGGGCTGGGGCAGGCGCTCGTCACTGTCTCTTTCCAGCCATTCTGCCTCAAATACCTGCCCGGTTTAGAGGTGTCAAGGCAAGCCTGGGATGAAAGCAAACCTTGAAATAGCCTGCACATAAAAAGACAAGTTCAAGGGCAGGAGGCATGAGAGGTGAAATAGGAGGGAGGGAAGTGATTTCTTCTTATGGCATGGGCCTACAATAAAATGGGGCAGCAGAAATGTGGACTCTTGGACAGCCATATGAGAAGTCACCTCTCGGCCGCGTCCAGACCAGGGTGGGCATCAGTTCTAAAAGGAATAGGGCGCTAATGAGGACGGAGCACGCTTCCCATGAGCTCACAGAAAAGCAATGTCCCAGGGGAACTTCTGGTCAGCCCAAAGAAAATGACCCCCTGGTCAGAGTAAACCAGTCTGGGGAACTTGTCACATCCCATGTCTTTTTATTGTTTTCAAAATAGCCAACAGAATAAATTCATTTTTAGTAAGATCCTATATAAATACGTTCACTAATAAGACACAATGCTTTGCCATGCCATATGTCCTGATTTTCTATCTAGGAAATATTACACTGTATCTTGAGTTATACAAACAGCATTTATTGAGCACCTACTACATGCCAGGTACTATGCTAGATACTAGGAATACAACATTAAAAAAAATCTTCTACGTCAGACCTCCAAAGTTTACTAGCTAGACGTACAACGAATAAGTCAATATACTAGCTGCATTGATCAGACTGCTTGGCATCTGGTGGGAACTTCGTAGACATTGGCTGAAAAAATAGATTTTAAATAAATGATAGAAATTTGTTTAAAACAAAGAGAGAGAGAGAGAGAGAGAGAGGATGCCTAAGTGTGAGCACATTCATTTATTTGGGTGAGAACTTTGCCTGCCTCCCCAAGCATGCTCTGTTAAAATGCAAGTAAACTCTGTGTGTGTGTGTGTGTGTGTGTGTGTGTGTGTGTGTGTGTGTCTTCACTATTTATATATTGATAAAAAGGTAAGAAGGACTCAGGCGAAAATAAAAACAATGGTTTTCTCTAGGTTGTAGACTTATTGGTATTTATCGCTTCTTCTTTTACACACATATTTTGTACAAGGAGCCTGAGGCGCTTTTATAACGAGAAAAGGTTCCAGTGATTTTTCAAGGATTGTGCCTCCTCCACAGATCATCTTGGGAAACGAAGCCCATTCTGCTCTGAGCATGAGAGGGACGTATTGATACCTTGCTGGTCATTGGTGGGACAGCCTGCGGCTGGTAACAGAGCAGAGAGGAGATGAGAAGCTGGCCGTGCTCTGACAGGAGGGGACGTTCTGCGACAGGGGAGGCCAGCCACGGAGAGGCTCGCCAGCACCGGGACTCAGGCAGCCACGGCCGGCTGGGGAGGCAGGCTCGGCAGGGACTGGTGCGGGCGGCAGCGCCCTCGCCTTCTCCCTCGCCCTCTCTGCTCCCAGGGCAGGCAGGAGGGGCAGCCTTCCTCTCCACGTGCCAAGGGGGGATTCCGCCTGCCTCCCTTCTCCTCCGATGAAGGCCCCCCTTCATCGCTCACCCTGGAATTGAGAGTCTGGAAGAGGCCAAAGCACCCATGCCTTGGCGCACCCTCCCGGAGGCCCGGCCCTGGCCCTTCTCGCATGCAAAGCAGAAGGCGCCTTTCAAACAGGATCCCAACCAGGGAGACAAGAGCGTGACCCCTCCGGCCTGCCATTCCCACACTCCGTGGATGGCTTCCTCCGAAAACCTGCCTCCCCACGTCCCTGAACTCACACCCCTGTGGTCCTCTCAGATGGCTGGGACAGTGCTGTGCCCTAGGGCCTGCTGACTTCCAATTGGCCCCCAACCCAGGACTGTCCACCTGCACATATGAACGTTCAGACATCTTTCCTGCTCTGCCAAATACAAAGGAGACTCAGGGCTGAACCCCAGACTGTCTTTGCCCGATGACCCCCATCCCCATTGCTAACTGGGCCGGACCCCCACCCCGTGGTGGCATCACCCGCTCACCTTTCATGTTTTCTTCATACCCAGATGTTCCTAGAGCCACCACCCCATCCCACCCTGCCCCCATTGGAGCTTGGAGGCCGGGAGAACATGAGGGAGCCCTAGCACCTTTGCTTCTCGTGTCCCCTTGAGTCCCTTTCTATTATTTGGTGTACCCCCTGGTTTTTCACCTTCAACAGGCAGCGCCCAGGGTCTTTTGGAAAGGAGCTCCCACAGCCTGCTTCCCCTGCATACTGGGAACTGGAAGTGTCTGAGACTGGATGTCCCCAGTGCCCAAACCCCTTCTGTAGACTTCATTCCTGCCAGCATGGTTCAGGAACCTCACCTCTTACGACGGAGAGAGCACTGACTATTTTTATTTTTCTAAAGAACTACCAAGAGTCATGCAGCACAATCTTAACACGACAAGACACACTCTGGAGAAATGGAAACCCAGGTACCTCTTGGACTTGGCAATCCTGGACAGCTGGGGAGAGCCTTGGGCCAAACCAATTTATCTCGGAATTTTAAACTTAGAATATCCCTGACCCCTTTACTGAATTCCATGTTATGCTGGTTCAATTATTTTCAACCAAATTGCAAGTTATCCTCCAGATGCTGAATTTGACCTGCTTTTTAAAAATGGGTTAAAGACACTGGGCGTGCTCCCTCTGACATCCTTTCCTAATTAACATTAACTTAAAACTCTGATCCCGCCCTCTTTGCAACAAATGGCCAATAACGTGAGGTCGGCGGAGACCTGACTGGGCTTGTTTCTGATTGGTTCTGAACGTTTCAAATGACATAAGAAGCTACCAATGCTGGGCTAAGTCTGGCTTCAACTCAACACAATAAAAGCAGAAAACTATGACGGGAATCATGGGTAATTTCAAATATTCAGGAACATAGACCTGAATCAAGCATTGCTACTAAGTTACTGGCACACTCCTACCATTATTCTCTTCTTTGTAGTTAAATTGATAATAATAACTGGAATAATAACTACAAAAAGGAGATTGCGAAGGTACAAAAAGGGCTGAGCAAATGCTGTCCCTAAAGTCTTGGAGTGCTTACTATGTGCCAGACACTTTATTAATAGAAGCTTTACTGCCTTAACATTTAAGCCTCACACCAATTCGGTGAGATGGATATTATTATGATGCTCATCTCTCAGAGGAGGAAACGGAGGTATACGCAGCAGGCCACCTCTCCGTGTTACACATTGTTTTCTTAGTTTCACGTGTCCTTTTAAAATTAATTTCACATCCCTGTTATGCAATTTGAAGTGGCAGTCAGGGTCGAAACCCTGTTTTGCTCCAAAGTGCATATATACTCTTACCGATTACATAATCGTGGTTGCTTCAGGCAGAAGACTTGCCCAATCAAAAACAATGAGCGCCTCCACCGTCAGCCATGAACCCTAAAATGCCTTCTGTGGGACCAATGCTGTAGAACACGCAAATGAGAGAGCAGGGTGACACCTGGTGTCCTATGAGCTGACGTAGGACAGAGACTACAGTATGAATGGGGCCCCCCCTCCCCCACCCCCTGGGAGGTGTGCCACTGAAGCAGAAGTAAGGTGATCAAGTTAGGGAAGCGCTGGAGAGATTTGGGGTGAGAGCGAGGTCAGGAAGAGAAAAGGTGGGGGTCTTCTAGGCCAGCCAAACAGTGGCATGCAGGCTGCTGGAACTTGGTGCAAAAAGATAAAACCCCAACAAAATAAAGGATGGCCAGTGATTGAAGAGATTCTTGAGCTACTTGGATTTTTGACAAGATTGGATCAGTACTTCAATTCGCTCCCAACTCCTAACTGCCCAATGGCCTCCTCTCAACTGGATTTCCTTGGGGTTAAAGGTTAAAGAGGAAACCAGCCACCTACCCAGCCTCCTCCACACCCCCACCCCCAACCTGCTTCCTGCCCCAGAACACCACCTCCTCCAGACACATTCTAGGGTGCCATGCTCACGTGCCTTTACAATTTCTTAGACTTTTTCTCCTGTTCTCCCAGGAAATGCCTACTTGTCTCTCAGGACACTTCCTACATCCCCTCGAGGAGACAGAGAGAACATAGGGTATGCTGTATAGACTACACAGAGCTTGGCAGAAGTAACGCCCGGATTCGAGTTACGATCTTACTACAAAATCATAACAATATTTATAAGTTTGTAATAAAATATCTGGTGTGGATTACCAGCTCATAGAAAGGAGGCCTTGTTTGTGTAAACGTAAGCATGTACGGTTGTGATTTTGTAATAAGATCATAACTCAAGTCTGGGTGTCACTTCTGCCGGACCTTGTATACGCATACTATAATTTCGATGGCTTCTCCAGCACCCTCAACAATTCTCTTTGGTTCAGCAAAGGAGGTTTGGGCTAGGTGCTGTGCCAAGGATTCAGAGGTCAGGGTACAAGTGACCCCTTGTCCATTTCTCCCTCCTATAAATCCCCTAACACAGAGCCTTGTAACTCTCAGTACACATCAAGCTCACCTGAGGCAATTTCAATAATATTTTCACTCGAGCTACACCCTGTAGAAATTCCGACTTACTGTGTTTCCTAAAATCTGAGATGATACTGGCTATCTGAAGTGTATTTTACGTACAACTAAGGAAGAAAAAGGCTTCAAACTAAATTGTAGCTCAATTCGTTACTTATCAATTGTAAGAGGCATCTGTAAGAAGTGATGAGTTCTCAAATGTTGACATGTGGGCAGAAACTGCATCTTAGAAGCAACTAATAGTAGTTGGTCTAGGTATCAATGTGTTTTGGGTGATTCTAATACGAGCCAGAACCCTAATAATTCCTTTGCCGTACATCTTATTATTCAGCCATTTTTCATTTATTCACAAAGCATGCCTTGAACACTTAATAAACTGCAGATGTTTTGTAATGTGTAATATATATTATATTATATATAATAATATATGTTATAATGGGTAATATATATATACATGCAATAGACTTTAATATGATATGGTTCACACTCTCAAAGAACTATATTCTAGGAGAGAAGAGAGCAGTAATTAGTGGTAACAATCATTTTCTGTCTCCTTCACTAGACCATGAATGTCATACCTTTTCCTCAAATAAAATGGCTCTATTTCTAATAGCATGGGGAGAGAATGTGCAAACCCTCTAATGGATGAAGAGCCTCATTGTTTTTACGCTCCTGGGCCTCACTTCTCCATGCATCAGATCGCCATACATCAGATCGTCATACATCAGATCGCCATGCATCAGATCGCCATGCATCAGATCGCCATACATCAGATCGCCATGCATCAGATCGCCATGCATCAGATCGCCATACATCAGATTGCCATACATCAGGAAACCACGGGCAGCATTACTGTCTCCAGCTAAGACACAACTGGAACCTTAACAGTAATAAAAACAAAGCAAGAGAGGTGTACTTGGCTAGAACAGCTGAAAAAGCTAAGCCCCATTGTCAACAAAATCAAGGAAAAGAAAGAGAGGTCATGAAATTAAATTAAAAAGTGGAAAACAGAAGGGAGCGAATGGCAAGCTGCAAAGGCTGCAGACAGAAGACATGGCATTAGAGATGACAAACAGACACAACCACAAAAATTACCAGCAGCAAAAGGTGACAGTGGACAAGAGATCTGGTGACAAAGGTTGGGGGTTGGGGAAGCTCTAGAACAGCAAGCAGCTTAGGAGCCAATAGAATCCCAGTCATTCTTGCTGGCACCCTGGGAGGCATTGGGGAAAGCAATGAGTCACACCCTACCCCAAAAGTCACTCTATTACTAAGTAGAAGAGCAGTGGGTCCATTTACGATCAATGGTTATTTTCTATTATTAAAACGGCCATCCGGCCCCGTTGAAAGCTGTGGGGCTTACAGAGTTAAGACGGAGTCACACAGAAGACCCTCCTTTGAGGAACTGCTGATGATACCAGGAAGGTCAGGCCCCCCCCGGACTGAGTCAGTGTGACAGCTCTGTTTCTCAGAGATGTGATCTCCCCTGCTATTTACTCAGAACTCTCCACACAGACTATCTGGAAAACTTCCACTCAGTTTGCCTTACAGATTTACTCTTTACACGTCTACACCCTATCTCCACCCTGAGTAGGGAGTTGAAAATACATTCATGGGTCATCCAAAAGGGAGTTCCGAGTAGGCCTCCATCTCCAACTTAGGTTCTAATTCACATATCGCTCTTATTCCTTCAAATAAACTTTTATGTGGGTGATAAACTTTTAGTGTGGGACCAATCCAAGGGGACGCCACACTATATCCAGAGTGCATCAGCAAAGGACTTCCTGAAATGTCCAGATGTCCCTGAGATGTCCAAAGTCAGGTCTCTAGTATCCATTTGCTGCCAAGAGACATATCTGAGCCAAAGATACCTGTTCTATATCCAAGAGATGTAACTAAGGAGACTAGACAGGATGTACACATGGAAACAATCAATTAACAAAGAAATGTGGGAGGTTTTCTTATGCTAAATTGCTTTAAATATTGTAATCATGGGTCCAGAGGTCACAGAACAGGGAGAAGTATGTCAGCTGTACAGTAGGAGATAGGGAGGGAGCTCGGGGTGAGGGATGAATAGAATTCGGACCAGGGAGGAAGGGCATTTCAATGGTCACAACCTGCCCCAGCCAAGTCAGGCGGTGGAAGCTTAGAGAGAAGCTTAGGTTAAGGAGTGTGGGGATCACGAGTGAAAAGTCATGGTGCTGAAACACAGTCCAGCTGGCCACAGAAAAAGGGGGTGAGTGTTGTAAAAAGGGTTAGAGAGTCAGCTGGGCTCAGCTCACTTCAGGTCTGGAATCCTTGAGTCAGCGTTACTGTCTTTGCTTTAATATATCCAATCTATGACCCAATCTGTTGATCTTGCTGTCTGTTTTTCTCTCAAATTAGCTATCCTATTCTGTTTTCCAAGCTTTCCTTCACTGGGCCGGTAGGTGATTTGCCCATCTCCCACTCTCACCATGCTAAGACATTCCTTCCACTGAGGCCTAGGGGTTTCCTCTGATATTTTCTAGAATATATCTTACAAGAATCTCTCTATTAGAACCTTTCCTGACTCTTCAACTTTAAGTATAAACCCACATTCAATGGGACAGAGCACAAAGCCCTGTAAGAAATGAACTAGCCCAGGTTTACATGGGAAGCTGACATTCTTGTGAGACAATTTCCCACATTAACACCCCTTTTCTCTGAACTAAAATGCATTGTCAATTATGAAAGACTTTGGGGAGCTCTGAAGATCTTTGCAAAATGTTGGGGAAGTTTGAATGTAATTACTTTATTTTTATTTCAAGAAAATCATACTTTTTAACTTTTCCATAAATAAAAATAAATTTGACATAATGAAAAAAAAAAAAAAAGAAAGAAAGAAAAGAAGTCATGCTGACACCGATCACTAGCAGTCCTAAAAATCAGGAAAAAGAATGTACTATCACGATAGAGAACAAAAAACCGTTACACATTTTTGGAGAAGAAAAAAACATCACAATGGAAATGTTTGACCACCCAACCCGAACGTAGTTTACATGTGGGTATAAATCACCTCATGCATATTAAGGTTTGTGCCCAATACAAAGTTCTCATCTCTTCAGCAAAGCCCTTAGGTCATCTCTCTACATTTACATAAAGGATTCTTTAAAAGGAAACACTACAAAAGATATACCCAGGCAGAACAACAATGAAATTTTACAACATCAAGTATCATTACCATAAATTATTCTGCTGACACACATTTCCATGTACTGCAGACGGTCCATGATAAGAGTGTCTTGCTGAGCAGCTTGTAATACGTGAGGGATCCTCTTGAACATGTGCTTCCTTTATCCTGCACCACCCAGCTCACCGTCTACGGTGACTTAGAAATATTTACAAGCTACCCAAAACTTTGGGTTAAGATTAAATGACAGGAATAGAAAAAAAATTTTTTTTTAACTAACCATTAGGTAAAAAATCTAACAAAGGATTTGTTCTTTCTGGATAGGAGAGTTAACTTAGGAAACACAGTTGGAAGAATAGGGACTTAATTCCTTCGATCCTCAGTTCATGTAAGTTGAGTGATCTAACATAACACGTCTACCTACGCTACCCACCCACCATGGCCACCACCTCCACAGTGCCACAGGTAGGCACGTGACTAGGGGTGGTCACTTGATTGGTTCAGGAATAGAGACGTTACCTGAGTTACCCCAGTGACCCACTTGGTAGATACTGTTGGATACTTACAGTCCACGCCTTCTTCCTTACTAATTGAACTCAATTTGGTATAGTTATTGGGTGACCTGACAGAGACATTTATAGGCTCACACTAAGTCTCAAGGCATAAATGCTAATGCATTTAAAACTACCAAAATAAGTGTATTCCCCTTGAAAAGGATTGGTAAAGAGTGAGCATGTGATATAACTGACCCAAGAAACATAGGGAGAGGTCTGTTCAGTGGCTTCTAGAGTGTTTTTCTGCATTTTCAAAAGAAAACATGAGCAGAAACTCATTGTTTCCTATCTTTGGACATTGTCATATGAAGGTAAGATGCTGGGAGCTGCCTCACAATCTGAGACTATCAGGAAAAAGTTAAGAGAATCATGGAGAAGCTGACCAAGTACCTTAACATGATAGATTCCTTCCGTCAACTAACTGTGGCACTGCCTCTACCTCTGGGCTTCTTGGTACATGAGTAAAGTAAGCCCCCTTTTTCAAGTTTTGTGTTATTTGTGGCCAAAACCATCCTAACTGATTGAGGCTGAAACCTGGGACTTAGAAGACAGAAGTTCTTCTTCCATCGATGTGACTAGCCAGATAGGATGTCACCTGGGCTCTCCCACCAGCTTCCACGAAGGAGGCAGCAATAAGAAAATGAACCCCAAAGAGAGGGAACAGTTGCCTGGAGACAGAAAAGGAAATTCCTAGGGACATTGTTTGAGCACCTAGATCCAGTTTTCCATCAAGTTAGGCCCAAGTTTTTCAGTAACATGACCTAAAACATTCCTGTTTTTGCTCTGAGTGGTGTTTCTTCCTCTTGCAATTTTAAAGAGACATACACATACATAGGCAAGGAGGGAGAAGGCAAACTGACTAAAATAACATGTGGGAACCCCTAGTAGAGTGTCTGGTACATACTGGGCACTCAATAACCAGTGATGAAACCAAAGTCTAAGCTTCCTGTCCCTCTTTTATCCTTCACTGAAATCATCATCACCAAGAACAGCATCAAAAGAGTGCCAATACACTAACACTTTCTCCACCTCCCCAGTCACACAGATGTCCCACAAGCTTGAAATGAAACCCACCCCAGCATCCACACCAGTCCCCAAAGCAAGTGAGAAGAATCAGGAAGCAAGGTGAGTAGTGAGTATGGCCTTTCCTTCTTTCCCTTCCTACTTAAAAAAAAGGTTCTTTTTAGGCATGAGGTCATTTTAATATAAATTATCGCCACCAGTTTCTTTCTCAACTTCTGCCAAATGGTTGAAGGCAGTCCCCAGCATTGTATCAATTACGGTCACACTCCCAGGTCCCATCTGGCTCAGTCTTCTGTCGCAACACGTTTGGTTTGGATGCTAATGTTTGTCTGCGCTGTAAGATCTCAGATCCCTGGAGACCAGGCTTCCTCACGGGACACTCATTACCTAATGGTGTCTTACACACTTAAGGCGCCTAGTAATGTTGGCTGATTGGACAGTGAGTGAATTCAACCTCAAAGTCCCCTTAATTTACAGAACAAAGCACGTCTGTGCTTTAAAGACGAGACAGGTTAGAGTCTGAACACACCAGGTTATTTATCTACTGGAGCAGTTCTAAGCAGGAAGCAGAAGTTAACTCTGGCTGATTAATTAGCAAAGGAGTTTTTTAAAAGATGCTGGGTAGCACATAAACTGAGTGGGGGGATGGGGGGCTGCAGACCAGACGAACGACCTTGCTTCTGAAAACAAAACCCAATTTCAAACCACAGAACTTGCTTGATAAGGAAACCACCACCATGCTGAGCCGTGGAGGAAAATTTTGCTCGGGCCACCAGGGCCACCAAAACCAGAGGCTCCATCCCCAGCCTGTTGCTCCGTGTTCTTCACATCTGAATTACAGACCTGCGTGGATGTGTCTGGGAGGCGAAGCCCAGGTCCCGTACTTGCATCCTTGCTGCCACAGGGCTGGGAATCCGAGCCTACTTCTATACTGGCAAGGTGAAAAGTCACCATCACAGGCTTCCTTAAACATGGAAAGGCCACCCAAAAGACGGTGGGCAGTCCTGAACGTGACACATGCTCGCCATTTTGGAACTGAACAAAGTCATCTGTGTAAGTCGCATATCATCTAGACCAAAGCCCCAAGGGAGACCACACCTGACTGCAGGTACCCCTGAGCGGGCCCCTCAGACTCCTCTCCCCAGTCTGGTCCCTGACACTGGCCACCTAGGCTGACCTGGGGACAGGGAGGACACTAGAAGGGATGTGAGGAAGGTGGGTAGGTTTGGTTTCAGAAACTTGTCTCGAATGACCGGGCGCAGGTGAATGCTGAGGAATTTGCATCCGTCATCTCACGACCTTGCGAGGCGGGTAGTCGTCTCCTGCACTCTACAATCCAGGCCGCGGAACAGCAAAGAAGGTTCTTCAGCCGGGAGTCCAATCGCAGCTGCCTACCGCACTCCACGCCGCTCCCCTTCTCCCACAGGCCCCGGTGACAACATTTTTATTTTTACGTCCTTTGGCACTCGTCCATTTAACACTTCTTGGCTAAAATATGAGGCATTTTTATTTCTGCATCGATCTCTCAATTTTCCAAGTGTTTATTGGGGTAGACTTTCCAAAAATGCTCCTCGAACAAAACAACACAGGCTTTACAAAACCTCAAATCATCGACCTCCCTGCGTCTACGGCCCTCGAATCCACGTCTCACAATTGCTGGGAAAGACTTCTTTCTTTCCATGACATAACTCAGGTAATTACAGCATGCCACAGAATGCAGATGATGCTCCTCCACCAGCATGACGACATTTACCCTCCAGGCACACATTTTCTGTAATTACTGCTTATATGAAAATAAACCTTAGCTAAAAGCTATGAGAAAAGTCACTTCAAAACGGAACCTCTGACTTGCCGGCCCTGTGGAGCTGTTTGCCGATACTTACCCACCATTTATGGGGACTGCCCACCAGAAAAGCACTAACAGTTCCCAGGTTTCTCCGAGAATAAAGCTTATTAACGAGGCAACAAAAGGGGACTGAAACATGCTGTCAGCTCTGTGATTTGTTGACCCATTGTCCATGATATTCAGTAATTCCTGAGGTCACGGTTTCTTAAAGAACCCACGGTAGTGAGTGCTAACAGTACTTTGCTGATGTCCCACAGTGAGGACAGCATTCCGTGTCACTACCGTACGTCTCTTCATGGGAGGCAGCTGTCATGGCATGTCGATGTGAATCCTGGCTCTGTCTCTTGCTATCTGCTAGACTTTGGGTAAATTACTTGATCCCTCTCAGCCTCCATTTTCCTATCTTGGAATGGATATACCTCAGGATTTTTTCACAGGACCAAACTAAAGGCATTAACAAGCAGGAATTTAATATGTGTTCGTATATTTAACATATATTCACAGCACAAATTTCCACTTGAACTCAGTGTAGCAATAAATTTTACTTGCCGGATATACAGATGCACTCCCTTTAAATTGGGGTAACACACTTCGTCAGGAAGACAGCAGATCGAGACTGCAAACACAGGCCAAAGCTTCCCTCCCATCTCAAATCACCATAAGTGACAAGGAAAAAAAAATTTAATTGAAAACAGCACTAGAAAATAAAACTTGGTGCCCTCAATAGACCAGAGATTATAAAAATTTCTGAAAAATGAAAGGCAGGTGAGTTTATAATAAAGCGGGGAAGTGGCCCAAAACAGACATAAGAGAACTGATAAAGGGGGTGAGAGCACCTATAGGGTCTGGGCTACAAGACAATAAAGGAAAAGAACAAGACAGGGTCAGGGTCAACAGGAAGGCTAATTGGTTGAGGTAGCATCTCCTGGGAAACCTGAACCCTTTGTCCCTCTCCTTCCTGTGCCATTCATTTGTTGGACATTTGTTGAAGTAGAGGCTTCTGCCCCAAGGTAGGCACAGTGCACAACCAGGACGATGTCACTCCTGGTCCTTAGGACTTGGGGTGGTACTTACTGCCACCCAAAAGGAAGGGGAAGCCTCCATTGCCCGGGAGGCCATAGGCCGCATCTCTCCCAGAATCCTGGAACCAGCTAGGTTAATGAGATCCAGTAGACTTGGGCTAACTAACACAGGAACTCTGGTTCCAGACAAGCACGCAAACCCAGCAAATACTTAAGGACAAGTAACCCTCGGAATAGAAGGCATAGTCGTCACATGGATAAACTAGCATCCAAAGAAACAATGGGATAAACAAATGAGACTTTAAAAAGAAGTGTGCAC
>PVJL010018143.1:0-16690 GCA_004026885.1 Lyroderma lyra
GTGTCAGAGGGCTGTGTGAGAGTAAAGGAGAATGTTTCCTAGATAGTATTCAATTGGATAGATGAAAAGCAAAAGAGCAGGCATTTCAATTTTTACTGAAAATCAGGAATGAAAACACATAATCAGGCTATGAATCTTTCACGAGTGGTATATATTTCTCAAAAATTAGTTTTTTCTGTTTTTCACAGAATTCTGAGAAGTAAAACTAGCAGCCATGGTTAAAGACCTTCATGGTCTTAACCTAACATCACTACTTTGAATTCACAGGTTACTGAACAAAACTTTTAATACACCTGTTAAAGCTGAATGTATGCTTTTTCCTTTGGAGTAGAAGCTTTCAACCTCTGTACTACTGACATTTTGGGTCTGATAATCTTTTATCATTGGAGGTTATCCTGCATTAAGCAGGATGTTTAGTAGCAACCCCAGCCACTACCTGCTAGAATCCAGGAGTATTCCCCAACTTGTAACAATCAAAAATGTCTCCAGATATTGTTTCTCCTGGTTGAGAACCACTGCTATGAAATCTTGAAAAGGGAAGTGAACACAAATAGTATGAATTATAAAAACTAAACATAAGTGTGAAGAAAAATCCTACATCTCCAAAGTTTCACACATCTTCAATTACTTTGAATCCCAATTTACTGCCAAGTCTTATTAGCTTAAGTAGACACCATAGGGCAAATCAAATATTTTACTCACATTAAAATAAAAGTATGCTTTTATTCAAAACTAATTTTAAGACAGAAGAGAACCATCTTAAGATATGTCCATTTTTATGGGTAGTATTATTATTCCCTCTGCTTGAGTATATTTCAGTATTCAGTCAACCTAAGAGCAGAGTGTAGTTTTTTTATTTTTTATTTTTTGCTTATTTACAAATAAATAGGCCATAACCAAACTGGTGATTATAAGAATTTCAAACAACGAAAATTAAAGACATTGCTCATATTGTGTATTTGAAATCTTCTTCACTGATAAATATGACTACTTATCTTTGGGGTGAGACTGAAGACAGAAGAAAGACAGAAGTAACAGTTCAAGCCACCAAATCACCACAAAAACTACCCTCTGCCCCATAAATGTCACCACCCTATTCAAACAACATGCTGTTGTTTAAAAAGGATGGTTTTAAATTCAAATTATGCCTAACACAATAAAAGTGTACTTTATTTAGAATTAACTATACCAGGCTAGTTCATGGTTTTTATCAATAAAAATACAGCAAAAGACTGAAAAAGGAACCCATCAGTTTAGTAAGTGAGGAAGATGGAAAATTACAAAGAGCAATGAACAAATGGAAAGATGCTGGCACAAAAGAAAAGAAAGCAGAGTAAAATGATACCATTTTTCATCTATCAGATTCTCAGATCTGAGAGTCTAAGAATGCTCAGAGATAACACTCATACACTGCTGGTTAAAAGAATGGGCTAAAAAATTTGTTGTGGAAGGCCAGCTAGCAATATCTGTTTAGAAAATAATACACACAAACTCTAACTCCTAAATCCCATTCTTGAATCTGTGTCAATGTAAATATGCTCACTTAAGCATTGTTTGAATTGTTTGTAACTAAAAACCTGAAGGACTATCAAAGAGGACTGGTTAAATAAATCACGGTGCACCCAAAACAATGGAATACTACATAACCCATAAAAACAATGATGCCAACTTTTGTGTTTTGATAAAGAGATATCCAAATACACCCATAACAAAAGGCAAACTGCAGAAGTCTGATATTACATGTGGTTTTCAAAAATAATTAACATACAGGGTACCAAAAAATGTATACACATTTTAAGCAATGTTATCTGTCTATTACTTTTTGAAGGTGAATTACGGTAGCAATGTGTACTATGATGTTCGCTCAAAAGACGGCGTTAATGAAATGAATGCTAGCATCACAGGCAGGACAGTCAAAGAAAATAGCAGAAGCTTAGTCGTCATTCGAGGAGCATGAGACCATTTTGAAGCGGTCTTTGGAATTCAAGAACGTCATACAAGTACACCAACAGCGGAGGCGTGAGTATGCAACAGAACCGTCAACACACTGAACAACTGCACGCATTCATGGTAAGTTTGTCACACATGGTGCAGAGTGTGATGTGCACAAGGGCATGTGCAGCGATACAAGTGGACACTTTGGTCAATGTTGTTTAAAAAGTAGTTCAACGTAATCAGAAGTGTCTGGACGTGCTGATAGTAACCACAGCGAGCACCTCTTGTAACTGCACAAGTCAAAAGTAACTTGCATTCATCTTTTGTTATCAGTATATACTGAGTTACAATTTTAACAGTTTTTTTCCTTTCTTAAAATGTGTATACATTTTTTGGCACCCTCTGTATATACACTTATATATGCACAGAAAAATTCTGTTAAGAATGTACAAGAAGTAGGTTAACGGTATAATTTTTTTCTTGTGAGCATTTTTGTAATAAAAACTGTTTCAAATGAAACAGGCTTATCTAAAGTAGTACTAATTCCATAATCTTTGTACATGAATTTTTTCACATTATGGACACAATAATATATGTTTAATTCATGTGAGCCATTCAACTCTAAATGCAAGGGATAGGAAGAGGGGGAATTGGAGAAAGGTAGTCAAATGGTACAATCTGCAATTATATGGCAAACGTGCTATGGACATAATAAACAACATAATTATACTTAACACTGCTGCTGTATAATATATAGGAAAGTCAAGAGAGTAGATCCCAAGTTCTCATCACAACGTTTTTTTCCCTTTTTAATGTATCATCATGAGATGATTGTTTAACTAAACCAACTGTGGTCATCATTCCACAATATATGTAAATCAAACCAACATGCTGTATACCTTAAACCTTATACAGTGAAGTATGTCAATTACTTCTCAATAAAACTGGGAAAAAATACTTTTAAGAGACAAGAAAACAAAAAACATCAAAATAAAGACTCACCAAACTTTTCCTTTAACTAAAATTTAGATATAATAAAAGAGCACGTACACGATTTTCTCTATATTTAAGATACTTAACACTATAAAAGAAAAACAATTTTAAAACAAATTTTTAAATTTGACCACCTGCCCATCTACTCATCTAACATTTTATTATAATTTGTGTGTGTGTGTGTGTGTAAGTGGCCATATCCTGGCTGTTGCACAGATTTCTGTCCTATCCTAGAGAAGTTAAGACAGCAAAATCAAATCCCTGGGACAGTATTTATAATAAATTTGGATGACAAGGTAATAAGGTATCATCCCTACAAACTCTCTAATATGAGCAGTTAGGACAAGACTAGAAGGTGTCAGTATCTACACAGGAGGAAGAGAAAGATAACTTGTCTTACAACAACCTATGAAGAGGAAAACCCTGAATTCACCAAGAGTGCTCACTGGCGGGGCGGGGGGAAAAGTAGGTCACATTCTACCCTCATTCAAGATCACTCCTCAGAGAAATATGCTAGTATGCAAAGGCCCTTGAAAAGGTAGAGCAGTCTCCAGTAAAAGAACTACTTTGAGACAAACATAGTTACAATCTCAAAAGTCACCCTGAAGACACCATAGACAATATCCCTAAAAGAAGGCCAGATTAAAACAATGCCCAAAAATATCAAATTCACTTTTATACAATTCTGAACAGAAATATTTTGTTGTTAACAAAAAGCTACCTCAACCTCACCGCCAGACACATACTAGAGCAAAAACTACAAATGCATTTGTAAGACCTCTAACATCTCTCTCAAATTTCAGATCTTTCGACTATGCATATTTTCTCCAGTTCCATCACCTGTAAAGGGGAATATTACCTCTCAATATTGTGAGGATTACGATTTTGGTTGACTGAGAACAAATCCAAGTAGATTAAAGAGAAAACCAGGTTCACATACTTTCAGCTAAAATACTTGCATCAGTCTCATCACCTACCTAGATGCTTCAAATTTATGCCTCCGCAAAATTACAACTACTAAGTTTTCAGCCTCTGAGGTCACTGCAAAATAAGAGAAAACTATAAACATTAAGGGTACAGCAAGTCACCTACCTTACTCTTTCAGTAAGTATCTCCTGACAGGTTTTTCTTACATCACAAACCACCACACCCAGTCTATGAGAACTATACTTAGCATTATCCCTCCCCCCAGCAACTGTGGTGTCAGTGCTTATGTCGTCATGTGACGCCACAACGGTGGGCTAAACAGGTATGTGAGGTCTCATGTGACGCCACAACGGTGGGCTAAACAGGTATGTGAGGTCTCATGTGACGCCACAACGGTGGGCTAAACAGGTATGTGAGGTCAGTAAGCAGCACCAAAGTCTCACAAGTAAGTGATAACAGATTCCTACCAAAGGCAGAACTTCAACTTCTAACAGAGGTTTTCAAAGAGTGCTGAGACTGCTTCAGTAATGAGGAAATGTGTGAGAAGACTACAGAACAAAGCACAAGCAGTGCAACGCAGATCAGGAGAAGTCAGCATACATGAGTGTAAACCCCAATTGTGTCACTCACTAGCTGCACAATCTGGGGCAAATTATGGAAGTTCTGCAAGCCTCGGTACCCACGCTTATGAAAGGGGAGCTACCTACCTACTTCAACAAGAAGTTGTAAAGATGCTACTTAGGTTGGAGCACTGAGAAGCACCACATACAAGAAGTAACAAAAGGACAAGAAAACTGTTAAAAGGTCAAAAGTACTCAAAACGCGCCAGCTCCTGCAGGGAGCCTAGACAAATTGTAGGGAGACGGAAGAAAATACAATGTACTGCACATCTGAGAGCGTCCCGGTCAGATCTGCTTATAGGAAGGGAAATAAGGAGGATGAAGCAAAGTTCTGGCAAGAAAACAAACGGCTGGCTCAGCCTTAAGTATCATGAAGCTTGATGAGTGAGACAGGGAAGCACAGGGCCTGGACAGAGATCACTACCAAAGCAATGGCTTCATTCTGAGAATTTTGTTTCAGTAAGCTGCAAAACTTGTAGGTATCAGAATTGGTATTGAACATGTTACTTTTACTACTAATTTTTATTTTTCACATCACAGTGTATAAAGAAAATAAGGACTCTAAAATTTGAATGCCTGCTATTTCACAAACACTCTGTGAAAAAAGTGTTGTTATCCACATGTTCAGCCAAGGAAATGAGGAAAAGAGGGCTTTAGGAAACTAATCTGCTGTATCACAGTCATAAACTAGGTTATAATAAAACTAGAATTTTCAACTGGACTGTCTTCTAAGCTAGGGTCAAGAACACTGTAAGAGTCAAGAGACACACCTGACATACACAGCCCCTCACTCTACCACAGAGCCTCTCAGGAAAGCGCCCCCCACCCTCCGCGAAGTCAAAATGATCAGTGATAAACAGTCCTACTTGTACCATCACTTACATGGCACGTTTGTAAAAAGCACTGTTACTGCTTTGTATTATATTGTTATAAACAGCAGCCTTAAATTAGCTATTATTTACATTCAATGTGCTATGATCTCAATATACTTGGTAGACATGGAGTTTGGAGGGTGGTCACAGAAGTGCCTATCATACAAGGTCAATTCCATACAAGCAGTGCCAAACCCAGGCAGACCACTGCGGGTAAACCCAGAGCAAACAGACAGGCATCTGAACGCGATGAGGGCCTAGCAAAAACAAATATCTCAAATACATGTCTCAGATTCATTAGGCATTTTTAGAGTATAACGCGTTCATAGGCCTATGTATTAAATAACAGCCAATATTCCCTTCAACTGTCTCAGCCGTTGATTAAAGTTTTGGCTACTGACACTGAAATTTGAATTAGGTAGAGACTCCACACACTCATTCACCCCAATAATAAACTCCCATGTATCAGAAAGGAAGAAGATCTATAGTCCACTAAATAGTGGGAACCATAGATTCCTTATCTTCTTACTACTGACATGTTTTGAAGCAACATGAAGTTTCTGACAGGCTTCCAGTAATAAGTCCTAAAGCAGCGGTTCGCAACCTGTGGGATGCGGCCCCTTTGAGGGTAGAACGACCCTTTCACAGGGGTCGCCTAAGACCACCGGAAAACACATGTTTCACAATATATATATATTACATATTGTTTTTGTGATTAATCACTATGTTTAGTTATGTTTCTTTTATGGTTGGGGGTCACCACAACACAAGGAACTGTATTAAAGGGTCACGGCATTAGGAAGGTTGAGAACAACTGTCCTAAAGGATTATGAACTCACACATTCTTTGGAAACACAAGGATCTCCGGATATAGGTAAAAAACACACTGTATATAGAGAGGTAATGCTAAGACAGGCACTGTGGGAACCTCTTGTGACTATAATGAGTTGTGGTAACAATGACTGGCCTTTCCCACCCAAGTATGGACAACTGATTATTTCCTGACTGTCTCCAAACCTTTCCCTACGCAACACACTCCCAACATCTTCCATTTTAATTAACACCAACCACTATCACCATGCCCACTATCCACCCTTAGTTGTGCGTGGATACTACAACAATACAGCAACTCCTGTAAGCAGAAAGGAACCTTGGAGAAGATCTAACATGAGGCTTTCATTTAGTATTTAAGGAAACTGTGGTCCATGGTCCATAGTAGCTTAAGTGACTGAAATAATAGCATCTAAAAAACTAGACGCTTCCATGGGGGCAGGGGGACACTCATTATGTGTCAGTCACTGTGTTAAACTCATCATCAAATCCCCACATCCCTTGAGACAGATATACGTTATTAACCATATTTTCACAGATGAGGAAAAGAAAATCAAGGCACAGAGAAGTCAACCATAGTCACATAGTAGGTAAGTAGTAAGAACTGGGAATTCAAACCCAAGGCCTGCCTTGTGCTCTCCTGATTCTCAAATCAGAGCTCTTTGCACAAGACTAAGGATCTCACACTTGTTTCTTGAGCCAAATTCACTCTATTTATGCCCAACATGAAGACAATTCTAATTTTTTAATCCCTCCCAGATTTTACTCTCTTACAGCTATATACTGTCATTTTCTAAAATCTTCCCAGTAGCTGAGGCATCTATACGGTATAAACCCTGTTTTTCAAGTGAGGACACAAACTCACAAATAATTTGCCCAAATCCACACACAGAAATTGCCAAGCTAAATTCAGAGCTCAAGCCATGCTCCTAAGAATGACGTTGCCACAAAGCTAACTATATGAAATGAGGGGACTGCCCAACCAGTACTCGTACAACCTGGACCGAATGCGGGAAACATAAGCTCACTTGGGCACCACAGTGACTGAAGACTGGAAGTTAACTCCAGTCAGAAATCAAAGCGGACATGTCATTGTTCAGTCAATTCTGTGCAGTGTACCTGACACATCAAGTTTACAGCATGGTGTGCTTTAAAAAATGAAAATAGCTTTCTTCACGTTCCTATCTTAGTCAGTGCAGTTACTAGGATATTTAGAGCCCAGACAGCATCCATTTTACTCATAGGTACTGGAAAATCTGTGCTTCCTCTGTGTACCACTTTGATGATGGGACACGAGGACTTTAGGTGGCACAAGGATAATTCCTATCAATTACATATTTTAATATTTATAGATTGTAAAGTTACTTAGAAAGCTATAACTAATAGAACAAACTAATAGTTTCAGGTCTTATTTCTCACAAGAGTAAGGGGGAAATTTAACAGTGATTGTATTTCTGTGAGGAGTAAAATGACTTCTATTTGTATTATTTTTCCATTTTAAAAACTCTGAAGGAAAAAGGTAAGCCAACCTAAAGAAGAGCATTAAGTAAATAATTATGTAGTTACACAGATGTTACAAGAATGTGGCAAAAATCATGAAGATGAGACTAACATTTTAAAAACAATGTTCAGATGTTCAGTAAATACCACTTCAGACAAAAGTCCTCCCTTCAGAAACTGGCAGGAGGGGGATCTAACTGCCACGTGGGCTTAAGAAGATGTTATTTTATAATGAAGCAGGTCTCAGCTGTTGATAACTACTTTTAAATAAGCTAACTTTTATTTTTCTTGCTAATACATCAAATTTGGTGAACACGAAGAGCTTGAAAACGTGGAGAGAAAAAAGACCACAGGAACAACCACTATTAAGCAGTGAGTACTTAACTCAGCTTACCAAGCACTTGCTGCGTTTCCCACATATTGTCTCCTCGTACAATGAGGAAAGTAACTTAACAGAGACTGACTTAAAAGTTTTCTTACAAAGTGTAATTCTTAGAAGATGGCAGTGTATTACAGTTTTTTCATCTCTCCAAAACCCCATATATCAGACATAACTAGACAGCAAAGCCAAAAACCAATGAACAAAAACATTTACAGCAAAACTAGCTGACAAGGTAGTCTCATAAATCCCAAAAATTAAATGGGTGAGGAAAACCTGACAGACACTTCACAAAAACAATGAGAGCTCTGTGAAGTTAGAAAAGATACTCTGAACCATGTGTTCTCAAAGTTCAGGAAAACTAATTTCACGTAAAAACACTATACAAAAAAGTATCAAGATGAAATCCAGTATTAAATTATGACAAAAAAGGAGAACAGGAGCAGAATAAACAACCCTACGGACAACAAAGGAAGCTAGAAAGACTTGTTCAGATGGACCTGGAGGTCCTCATGCTTAGCGAAATATGCCAGACAGAAAAAAACCGAAAACTGTATGACTTCACTCATACGCAGAATATAAAACTGACAGCAACAAAGAAAAAAAGAAATGAAGAAACAAACATATAACCCATGGACACAATCAATAGTTTAATGTGTATTTGGGGTTGAGTGGGTTAGGCAGGGGAGAAGGGGGAGGGGTGGGAGAGGTGGGAGGGGAAGCTAAATATAAGGTGATGAAAAGAGAAATCATATTAGGTAGTGAACTTATTATACAAGTTGATAATGCACTGTAGAACTGTATGACTGAAAACTATGTAATCCTTGCTAACAGATGTCACCCCAGTAAGTCTAACAATAAAAATAAGTTTAAAAAAAAGAGAAAGACTTGTTCAAAATCAGATCATAACCGTATGATACTGGGGGTTTTTTTGCCCGGGGGGGTGGGGTTTGAACCCAGGCCACGGTGTTGAGAGCACAGATGCCTAGCCACCAGGGAAACACCTGATACTATTTCAAAAGGAGCTAAAGACACTGAGAAAAATGAGACAAGTCACAATTAGAGAAACTTATAAAATGAAGCAGTAAAATTCAGCAAAGGAGTCCAAATAAAAGAAAAAATTATTTCAGGAAATTAAAAAAGAACTAGAAAGTACACAATAACAAATGAACACAACAGTGCAGAAAGACTCCTTCAAAGGAAGAAACAAAAATGGAATTAAACTTTTCACTTTGAAAGACAGGGTTGAGAATGAAAAGACATGCCACGCAGTGGTACCATGTATGTGCAAACTGTTATCAGATAAAGGACTTGCATCCAAAATACATGAAGAACTCTAAAACCCAGTAAGAAAACAACCCAGTTTTAAAATGGACACAGACTTGAACACACAATTTACCAAAAAATATTTACAAACAGCAAATAAACGCAGGAGAAGATGCTCAACATCATTAGTCATAAGGGAAATCAAAATAGAACCCCTATGCAGTATGTACCTATTAGAATGGCTAAAGTGAAAAAGACTGACCACACTAAGTAGTGGCAAGCATGTGGAGAAACTGAACTCAAAACCCATGATACTGGTGGGAATACAAACTGGTACAATGACTGGTGAAGTGTGGCAGTTCTTTAATAAGTAAAACATACACCTACCACATAAGCCAACCATTTCACTCCCAGGTTTTTATCCAAAAGGAAAAAAACCAGAATGCCTAAGTCTATACAATGATTTGTACACAAACATTCACAGCACTGTTTTATACTATAAAAAACTGGAAATAACCCCAAAGTCCATTAACAGGTTAATATATAAAAAAACTGTAGGATTTGCACATAACGAATACAACTCAGAAATAAAAAAAGGAATGATCTGCAACATCGTGGCTCGACCTTAAAATAATTGTGTTGAGTAAAAGGAGCTAAAGAATATATACTGTATGATTCCATTTATATGAAATTCCAGGACATACTAATGACTCTACAATGATCCTAGTGGCCTCGGGGGAGGGGAGCACACAGGGAGGGAGGGTCACAAAGGGGCCTAAGTAACTGTATGTGTGTAATCCTGAGTGTGGTGATAGTCCTGTGAGTGTAGACAAATATTAGACCTTAGCAAACTAAACAGATTCAATAAAGGAAGCATACTGAATGTAAATTATACTTCAATAAAGCTGTTTCTTAAGAAAAAGAATTCAGGAAAAAATTATAAATACTGAACACATACAAAGATTATTCAACATAAGAAAACAAGAGTTCCTGGAGAGGAAAACCAAAGGAAATAATTCAAGAATCACTTTCCTGAAATTAAAAAAAAAAAAAAAAAAAATTCAAACACTCAAAAATACACTTGAAAGAGCTCATCACATACTTGAGTATACTGACCCCAAATCCCAACCACTAAGATATGGTTTAGAAAAATTTCTACACTAGAAAGAAAAAGAAAATGTGAAACAAAGATTTTATTTCCATACAAACTGACCTTTAAGACTAAAAGGGCACAAAACGTTCACAACATATAAGAACTCAGGAACCAGTTTCCCATGAGCCCTGCCTAGAGTGAGCTTCAGAGAGCCACACTGACTAGATAGACGTAGGACCAGTGGTGAGCTTTAGATACACGACGACTACAGCTGAGGGTCCATGATGGTTAAAAGCGACAGCTATACAAGAGCTACAAGATACAACTCCTTTTTTTGTCCCTGGGTAGTTCCCTGGCCGGGAATCGAACCCAGACTGCCCGTGAGTGCCCAAACCCACTACACCACCAGGGAATACCCAAGATACAATTACATTTTCAAAATGGAAATTAGAAATAGGGAAAATATTTTTAACGTCCTTAGTAATTATATTGGTGGTGTGTACGTTAGACATAGTCGTTAATTATGGGATATTCTAACACTACTATGCCCTTGAGAACCAGGATTTTTGGTGTGAAGAAATAAAAAAACTCTGTGGTCTTAATTTTGAATTGGAAGTATCACCAAGAATCACGGATATTTTATCAACTTCTGTCCAGTGAAGAGGCTAGAAACAATGACCAACACAATAAGCATCTCTAGCACCCAAATTGTAGTCTTTAAACTCCATTTCCCACCAAACAAAGACAGGTCTTGAAAAATGGCCGATTTCAAGTCCGGGGCAGGAAATGAACTTAAAACATATTTTCATACCAGAGGGTAAGGATATTGTAAAGACTACTAGGGTCACGTCAAAAGGACGCAGAATTTCACCTTAGTAATCCTTTGACTATCAAAAAGAGTAATTTCAGCTAAAACCCATCAAATTGTTTAAATCCATGGCTGAAACCCACCACATTTGTTTATTGAGCACAAAATACTTGGCATTGTCAGAAATGGTTACCTTTGAAAAAGTGATGCTCAAGAAATGTCCCAGGGGGGTTCCCTGGTGGTATAGTGGCTAGGCTTCAGTGCTCTCAACGCAGTCAATTCCCAGCCAGGGAAATACCCCCAAGAAAAGAAGAAAAGAAAGAAAAGAAAAGAAAAGAAAGAAAGAAAGAAAAGAAAGAAAGGAAAGAAAAGAGAAAGAAAAGAAAGATCCCATTTTCAGAAGAAAGTAACCTTTTCAACATAAAAAGAGTTTTCTGAAGTGGCCCAAAACAACTAATTTGGAGGTTGTTCTAGACAGGTAAAAAAAAAGGTATCTCCCTCTTCCTAATAGTTTAGTACCCCACATCTTGGCATCTTCCCCAACTTCCTAAAAACAGATGTTTACAGGCAGTTTTTTTTTTGTTTGTTTGTTTGTTTTTGGTAGTATGTGGGTAGGTCCCTGGCTGGGAATCAACCCAGGCCGGAGCATTGACAGTGCCAGCGCCAAAGCCTTAAGCCACTACACCACCAGGGAACTCCCTCAGGCAGTTTTTAAAGACTGGGGAGGAAAACTGTTTCAATAGTCTCTTTAGTTTCCCTACAACCTCCTCAGAACCTAGTTCTATGACTGTGCTAAATCTAAAAGCACAGTGTCAAGTCAACTGTTTTTAAGTGAAGAATAACTTAGGCTATCACTGATTTTCATCTATAAACCAAGTTTCACCTATTTCTTCCGTTAATGATTTCTTGCTATAACGCATCAGTGAAAACAAAAACAGAAAAATGAAATTCTTAGGCAACTCATCCATCCTAAAACATTAGAGATCTGACTTGTTCTTTAGATTTTCCTTCTCCTGTCATAACCTCAGAAGTCAGACAAAGTTCAGTTTTGCCATAAATGGATGACAAACTGCAAATTTCACTATCAAAAGTTAAGGCATGCCCATGTTGATTAAAAAACCACACAGGCTAAATAAGGCTAAATGCATAAACATCAGCTACTTGAATGATAAAATATTTTCCTAACTTAACAGTCTACCATCACCCATCATTTTAAATACAAAATTCTCTTAGTAAAGGTACAAACACCCAATAGGGGCAGTGGAGACACCTGTTTAAGTCTGCCATAAGGACAAAATCGTTGTTCAGATACATCAGGCTGTAGTTCCCTGGCCACTTGGTGATCCAGGAAGACAGGATATTAAGCTTTCTTTTAGAAACTTTCAAGTATTTATGCATTTACAGCGAATGTATTTTATCAAAAAGGGAAGGCAGTTTTGTACAAACCCGATTAAGCTAAATAAGAGATTTTAAGTATTTCCAAATAGTCTGATAAAATCTCGTGTATCCCAAATCTGAAAAATAAAATGCTTTTCTTCCTGGTAATGTAGAGAAGGATAAGTATGGACCTACCAGCAAGCTGAAAGAAATAGTTGCAATCCAAGGATTTATGATTTAGGAATTAATTTTCTTTTGAAAGGTGACATCTAGTCATTTTTAAGCTTATCTATATAAATATTAGTTATTTTGCATCAACTTTTTAAAATCAAGTGTTCTAAGAGACTATAATCCAGAGATGAAAAGTGACTTTTTCCCCCTAAAGAGTTTCATTTTTAAAATGCAATAAATAGAAATGTAAGATTGAATATGTCACAGTCACTTTCTTAAGGTGATTGGTAATTCTGATTAAGTACTAAGGAGGTTCAGTGTGGCTACATGACCACTAAAACAAACAGGTCTTTTGTTTCTTTCTAAAATTGGGCTAGTTATGAGAAGGCTACACTATAACCATCAGCAAACAAACACTTGTCAGTAAAGCCAAAGAAAGTACATATCACTTGAAGCTTACATTCTTACATTGGCCTCAAAACAACAACAACAACAAAAAAACACACACGTTTTTTGTAATAGCCAAGAAGTAGGGGAGCCCAGGAAAAGCCTGTTTATTAATATTGCACCCAAAGATACCTTTCCATCCTGTTCCCCACTCCCTACCTAAAGACAAGACTACAAGCAAATGCACCAAATCTGCACTGGTCTCTATAAATTAACAGCCAGGGTGTGAAAACACGTGCTACCCAAACTAATCACGATAATGCAATGAAATGTTATTTTTGAAAACAGTCCTAACTTCATAGTTTAAGTTTCAGACTCACAACATTCGGAAACAAGCCTAATAAAATGCTGAGCCTATGTAACAAGTTAGCTATCCCAGAAAGTTTACAGGATTTTCAGAAATACAGGGATTTGTCAGATAATCACTCTAAGTTCTCAAGAGAAGAAAGGTGACACTTTAAACACCTATGTCATACTTATTTATGTCACTAAAGGTTGGATAAGACATTATGAGAAAACATCACCAACATAAGAATTTGAAAACAGAATCAAAGCCACAAAACCCTAGAAATAAGCCTGGTATGGCCAAAAAGGGTCGTAATGGAATAGGCATTTTTCCTTTTTCTGGCTCTTTCAGTGGAGTAAATTCTAAATGTGCAGAAGCACAGACATATAAAAAAAAATAATAAAATAAAAAGTTTTAATAAATTCTTAAAATTCATTAGAGTGTGCACGAAGCATATGCACTCGATTAAGTGCTTTAAATGACTGGCATCTGCTTTCAAGTTTTACACCAATGGATTAGATAATTCTTCTGAAATTTCCCTTTCCCAAGCAATTCTGAATGACACCCAGGTCTGTAACAACGAGGACATATTTTCAACTCACATAGTTTCTCCAGTCTTGGCTACATGACAAAGAAACTGATCCAGGACCGGACAAACTTCCTTTTTCCCCCTCTTCTCAAAATCTGGATAAGGGAAGAAAGAAAAGTTATCAATATTTTTCATAAGTCCATCAACCATTTCCAATGTCCTCTAACGAACAAACTTTCCTCCCAGTCCTTCCTCATATTAAGGGAAAAAAAAAAAAAAATCAGCTTCTCAACCAAATATCCACCTCGACTCTCCCAAGCTCTACTTCCACATGTCACCTCTTCACAGGCAACGCGAATCCTAAGGAGGGTACTCAACGTCACCAACCAGTTTCTCAAAGTGTGGTCCAAGGGAACACCAGCATTAGCTTGATCTGAAAATCCGATTAAAATGAAAATCCGAGGCCCCATTCCCCACACACAGTCTACCCAAGTGAAGTGCATAAATCTGCGTTTTAAGAAACACCAGCCACCTCAGGTAGCCATTTCCAAAAGATTCTGGATTTCAAAGCTTAATTCTCAAAACGCTGAACTCATGTTATTCTAAGTTTGAAAAACACCGCTCTCAAGCCTGTTGCTTGGAAGGCGACTGCCTCAGAACAGGGCGCGTGGAATGACGAGTCCAGGCGCCCCGAAAAGGCCTTTCAGAGACACAAATTCAAAGTTGCTTGGCCGCCCTTCCCCCCTCCCCGCACCTTACTTTTTCCTCCGACCCGACGCCAGGCGTGCGGAGGCTGACGGGGAACGGGGCCTGCCCAGGAGGGGGGTGAGGGCCCACGACCCGTCCCTGAAGGGGTGTGACAGGCGTGGGGGGGCCCCCGTGAGCGCTTGCCCGCTCCCCTCCCCCAGCCCCGACGCCGGCGGCGGACACAAAGCCCAGAGCGGGCGGGCGGGAGCTGCCCACAGGGCTCCCGCCCCGAGGGAGGCGGGAGGGGGATGGGTACCGGGGCGCGCACCTGACGGCCGCGCCCGGCCCGGCCCGGCCCTCGGAGCCACCCGCCCGAGGGGAGAGGAGAGAGGGCCGCGAAGGGAGAGGAGGGAGGGAGACGGGGCGGCCACCCCCACCTTTCAGCGCCTCCTGCAGCCGCTCGAGGTCCATGGCTTCCCGGAGTCCCTCGCAGCCTCCGCCTCCCTCCGCGGGCCTCCGCGGACCGGAGCGCCTCCCCCCACCCCCCCGACGCCCACCCTCCCTCGCAGACACTCCCGCACGCAGGCGACGGGGGGGGGGGCCCGAAGGGAGCCGGGGGAAGCGAGCGAGAGAACGAGACCGAGAGAATGAGCACCTCCCCGAGCCGCTACCACCAGCCCTCCAACATGGCGCCCGGCACGTCACCGCGCGCACGCCGCACGCCGCCGTCCTCGTGCCCGCCGCGCGCGCGCGCGACGCCGGGACCGAGAGCGCGTGCGCGGCGCTGGAACCGAGAGCGCGTGCGCGCCGGGAGCGCGCCGCCTGGGCGCTGGGAGCGCGGCGGCGCGCGGTTGCCGGACCCCTTCCCCGGTGGTGGCCCTCGCGTGCCTGTGCGGGTCGGAAGCAGGGACGGTCAAGGCCTGGGGCGGGAGACAAACCCCTTGGCTTTGAATCCCCGCCTCCTGCCAGACGCTTGACCGAGCAATTTGCTAAGCGTCCCTGAGCCTCACTCTCCTTTACGTTAGACGAGGACACCGCTACCGACCGCCCGGTACACCCACTGTGACAATTTAGCGAGAGCGTCGGAGTACGCAGCACCTCGGACTCAGAATTACTGGTACTTGTAACAAGAATCCCTGCCTGAACCTCACGTTAGTCACTGACCCACCTTTGAGGAGAAGCCATGTTTACAGCTAAGTAATGAAAAGTTTAGGGCTTGTAACCATCTGGTTTCAAAACTCAACTCAATTGTTTACTCTGCGTGACCCTAGACTAGTTAAACACACAGAGCAGAGCTGCAGTTTCCTCGTCCGAAACGGGGATTTGTAAGAGCCACGAGGCTTGAATGAACTGCGAAACGTGAAGCACTTAGCACAGTGCCTAGAACGTGTAAGCCACCAGTTAACTTGGCTACTGGTCTTGTTGTGATTTTGATTATAAAGTGCCCAGGAAGTTAGAGAGGGCGGGGGCCTCACGCTTCCTGTCCAGCCCTGACATTTTACGAACAGGATAGCTGAGGTGTACAGAGAGTGGCGAACAGCACCAGAACCCAGGACATCTGGCTCCCAAACAGGGTGTGCATAGTCTGTGAGCTTTTTCAAGGCAAAGATACTGAATTATTCTTTTTGTTCTGTCAATTAACGATTATTGGCACCAATTCAACATCAATCGGACCCGCCCCCCAAGTTGGGGTGCAGTGAAGGACCTTTTATTCCGCGCAAGCAGCTCAACTGTGATACAGCAGGGCTGTGAGAGCCGCAGGGCTGCATGGGTGACGCCCCCCTCAAGTTAGCCAGCTGCCCTATGGTCCAAGGGAAACTAAGTGTGTCCTCTTCAGTGGACAGGAAAAGCGAACTACTGGAGGAGGAGGGGACCTGACTTATGTATCTAGGCGTCCCGCCCCCTGGTCCCTGATTGGCCCATCCTCATTCACACATAAAGACTCCAAATCCTTATAGTTTGATTGGCC
>PVJL010018144.1:0-16659 GCA_004026885.1 Lyroderma lyra
ATAACGGGTTGTTTATTTACCTAATGGCTGTTATATGCATTAGGGCCTTGGTGTTGGTTAAATTAGGACATTTATCATTATTGGATATTTATGAACAGAAAATGTAGGAAAGAGGAGGCAGTCTAACTGAAAGTAGTAGTAGAGAGAAGATTAAGATGTGACACTGCTAAATTCTGTATATATAGAGACTTCAAAGCCTTGGGATGAATTTGCAAAATTTAATAAATTACTTTTTTAAGGGAATTTCTTTTAAATACATGTGATCAAATCACAGTCTATTCTGAAGGACAAACCTTTATAACAGAACCGATTTAGCACTGATTTACTTCTCAATACAAGTTGACATAAATGTGTAGAAGGAGTAGTCTGGAATTCTTTGTTATCCACACAGTGAAGTGGGGTAATAAATAGAAAAGCTTAGCCAGTGCAGGCACAGCAATCAGAGTGGGAAGATTTCTTAAAAATAAAAAATAATGTGTAACAGCACCTATCTTACAGTGATCTGCATTTAATCTGTGGGTCAATTCCAGAGTTGACAGAAGTCAGTGATTTATGCCTTTCCAAGCTGAGAATAACCAGAGTATCTGAGCAGATATAAACTTTTATTAATGGTGAGTGAGCAAAGCACTCTCTCTCTTTCCCTAACACACACACACACACACACACACACACACATCAAGGAGTCATGGATGATTCATGCTTTCAAAAAACAGATTTGGGCTATTACCAAAGATGAGAGTAAACAAACAAAACGAAGCAGCTGCTTGACCAAAATTCACTTCCATGGCATACTGATCCACTTGGAAACTCTGCTTCATGGAGTACTACTATTAAAGGGTGAGGAAAACAGAGAAAACACAAACCAAAACCTGATTGCAGCTCTTTGCGAATCATTTGTCCCTGGGTTCTTTTCTGAGTACTTCAGTGATCTTTGCAGCTCTTCTCTTTGATGGTGACTCACGGAAAGCAGGCAGCTGCTGCAGCTCCAGGCTGATCCATCAAAAACTTACATTTAGTGTTTCTCTTTGAACTTAAAATTTGGATATTCTCAGATTGCAAGATTTGTGTTTAAGGAGTTGGAATGAGATGATTTTGATACATTTATCTAGATGTTTCAAGAATGACTAAGGAAAATTAAGCACTAAACATCCAGGGTCTTTATAGATACTCAATTTTCATCTACTACAGATACAAAACTTGGGCAGCACCTTTCTCATAGTGCTGGTGCCTACAAAGCATTCACGAAATGCCATAATTACTACTATTTCTACTATTCTTCTTATTATTTGTCATCACTATGATTACTGTTATTATTTATTTTTATCCAGTATTCATGCTACTGCAAGTATCATTCTTGGATATGAGAATCCTACCCAAAGTGAAATGTTGATTCTTGATACTGTATGTTTGAAATGGAGGGGACCAAAAAAGTCAGTTCATTTCTTTTAAACCTTGATGGCAAAACCAAGACCACTGTCACTGAGTTGAAGCACCAGAAGTTGCCCTGAGATGAGTCATTTTTAAATTTCAGGTAGAAAGAATGTGCCTCCCATTCTTAAAGGTGGCACCCACCCACTGCCACCTGACAGAGAGAAGCACTGCCTGGGTTGGCAGCCACAGTAGCAGTAGCTGTTCTAGCAACTACAAATGAACTGGCAGAGTACGTTCTGCATCTTTAGAATAGGAAAAACTAATACAAATAATTATTGACTATTCTAGAAATCATACACAAAAGTTAAAAAAGGCAACATATTCTGTAAAAGAAGATAAAATCATCATAACCAGTAACTAAGAGGTGATTCAGTGAGATGGTTCAAGCTTCTTGCCCGGCTGAGTCCATGATCTGGCTACTATGGAAACCTGCAAATGAGGGTGGTTTTTGACTCTGGGGAGTTGTTTGACTTGAAGCATATTTATTGGTATTTAGAGCCCCACCTAGTTGGTCATGAACAAAGGGCTACTTAGAAATTTGTGGGAAATAAAAAAGCATGATGGTAATTAGAAGCATAAGAATGCATGTGCATTTTCTTCCAAGAGCACAAGTTCTCTGGAAAAACAGTGGAAGATGAGTCAGGCAAGGCCATGAACTTGTAAGAAGAATGGAGAGAAACACAGATGGCTGTATAGGAAGAACATATTAATTCTCTAACCTCTTATTCCTTCCAAATCAAAAAGCACACAAGTTCTACATTAAAAACTGATACTGTTATGCATCTATTTCATATTAATTACTAATGAGCCAACAGATGGTAATGGCCTTCTACCAAGCCAGGGTAGCTTTAAACTGGTGACCTATAATTTCAATTCCCCAGATCACATAAACTCCTTAAGTTAATTACTCTGTTTGGTCTTATATCACTCTGCCCTACTTGAGATAAACAATGACAGGCTTAGATGAAATTGATTAAACATTCCCAAAGATACTGAAAAAAAAAATCTAAAGGAGACAAGGAGAAATATGTAATTTAAATGCCAGTGACTCACTATTTGACCTGACACTCTGAAATATATTTTCAAGCTGTTGCTGGACAGTTTACATACTCACTGCTCTCTATTACCTTGTTTCATGAACAGTAGCACTTCAAAATCACTTGTTAATAATAAAAACTACTATTAATAATTCCAATTACATGAATAGCATTGAAACTTAATTCCAATGGAAATTTCTTATTTTGATTGCCAAAGTTACAAGTATGGACAACAATTGTGTCTAATGTAATCAATTTAGTGCATTTAATTTTGATATTACTTTAATGAAATATAAGGATGACATAATTTGTGAAGTCTATATTTTTTCTATCCTATTCCTTTTCCCCGCCTCATAACTGGAGTTATCAGCTTAACCTTTTGCCTTCTATTCACGCCTTTGTATTCACTTCCTTGTGTAGCTTATTTGTTTTCAAAGTTTTCAATGAAGAGGACATATATTTATTAAGCCCTTTCTATGGGCCAGCCACTCGCCATGTATTTTCTTATTTAATTATCATAACATGAAGTACATACTATTTTTAGCCCTATAACAGGTGAGGACACTGAGAAACTGAGAGGTTAAATAACTTGCCCAAGACCACATGGCTAATAAATGGTAAAGCCAAGATATGAACCCATAGAGTTAAGCCAATTTTCTCAACACTTGTGCCATATCCAGTTCCATTTGCAATATTTTCAGCTGTTTTTAAGTCATCACTGAATGCTAAATTCATTTTTTTCTCTATAAACTAGATCTTCTTGTTATTTTCTTCCAGCTTTTCATCCATTCAATAAACACTCAATAATCTATCATGTGTCTTACACACTGGAAATTCAAAAACAATTGGAATAGTCCATGAGCTTAAAAAGATAGAATTCTAACCAGGGAGACAGAAACATAAATAAAAATGAATGCTCTCACAGAGATTTATAGTGGCTATCCAGAAAAATATCCAGCCATAAACACCTCTACTTTCCATATTAAATGACTGGATACTTTCTGGACAGCCCTCATATATCCAGTGTAACAGAATGTTGAAATGGAACTAGTTTTGCATTGGTTTTGGTTGAGGCTCCAAGAAAATAGGTGGCAATGACTCCACATTCCCAAGTGGAGTAATGAACCAATTATAAGGATCTAGTAAAAGAGGTGGCAAAAAGGCTCAGTCACTCACTCCCACTGACAGTACTCAAGCTTGAAGGTGATGTGAATAGGAAGTTGGTCAACTAAGAGATGACTTTTTTAGAGGGGCTTGTGAGTTCCATCCATGGCCATGTCAGGAGAGGAGGGTACTTCTTTCTCTCCTCAAGCTCAGTGTACAGGACTTCAAGGATACCACCTGGAGGCATGCTATATGGGCTTGGACTAGTGCCTGGAACTGCCTGGCAGGTGACTGCTCAGAGGGATGAACTTAGAAGTAACTATTCTTCTCCCAATGACGAATCCAAGGTGAATATTTACTATAGTCTAGGCTTGGGCCTGTGTACACAAGAGGCAAGCTATTAGTTTGTCTAAGACCCTGCCCCAGAAGGGCTCGCTGGAAGGACAAAGAGTCTTTACCTAAAAGATATAGTCATTAGCCAGAGGTCCAGAGGCTAAGAGTGGAAGCAGACATGAAAGATGCATGGGAGAATTATATCCCCAGCTTTGGTGACAAGTAGGAAAATTTCCAAAGACTCAAGAGAGTCAGCTTTGATCACTTGCCAGGATGAGGGATCAATAATTCTGCCTTATAACAATATCTGCATCTTGACTCTCCTTCTTTCTTCAAATCCAGCCCTGGAAAGCTTAGAGGTTGCAACTCTTGGCAGGTGGTGAGGAAGGAGAAGGAGATGACCACTGTCTCCATTACCATTGCCGCAAACCTAAGCTGGGGGAGGGGAGGAACTATGGATGAAGCTTGGAGTTTGAATTATTACAGTGAACTCGTCATATTTTTTATTGAAATGAGACTGTTTGGAAGACAAAAGTGATTGAATGACATTTTTGGTCTATTAGCCACCTTGGTACTTGCCTTATTTTTCATGCAAAAAAGGGAAAGATAAATCAGTCGCTTGGGAAAAATTGGTCAGTTGGGAAAGAGAATGAACCTATTTTCCATTGGTAGTCCCCACCCCTAAGTCCTCTTTGTTCAATCTAATGGTTATATCAGCACAGAGAGGAGGAAGACATTAACTATACAAAACTTCATACAATGACATTTGAACTGAGCCCTCAAGGATGCCATGGAATTACTCAATAGAGAAAAAAGAAAGGTGGGAAAGCACGTCTAAGCGGGTGGGAGTATAGAATTCTGTGTTGTATTTGTGAGACTGGAAGAGAGTAGAGTAAGAGATGATGAAAAGTTAGGTTGGGCCTAGACTGGAAAGGGCCTTAAATTACATAACAGGGAGTTTGTATCTTCTATGCCAACACAGGAAGCCACCAAAAGTCTTGAGTATGGAGGGAGCACGATGTAATTTCTATTAAGGAATGATGCCAGAGCTTTTGTCAGTGGCTCCCCTTTGAATGATCCTTGTCTTTAAACATTAGACTGCTGCTTTCTCTTTCTTTAGCGTCCCACCATTCTCATTCTATTTCATCTCCCAGGTAGGTTACTGTGAATACCTCCTGCCTCCATAAGAGAAATATAGGGTTTAGCAGAAGTAACACCCTTTTTTATGAGCTGGTAATCTATATCAAATCTTTATTACAAAACCATAGGCATGTAATTCTGTAACATAATATTTTAACTACTTGAAAAATGGTGTTACTTCTGCTGTACCCTGTATTTTAATACTCTTATCTCCTTAAGTTCACTTTAGATCAGAAGTAAATACCTGAGATGGACCAGTAACTAGGATTGTGAAATCAGCTGTGGAAGAGAAAGAAGAGACCAGTGGTTGGTCTGAACTTATTAAATTCTAATGTATAAAAATTAGTCATCTGAAGCAAGGGACATGCAGGATTAATGGAATAAAGCTGGAGCAAGATAAAAAAATATGAGAAAAACAAGAATCTTTTAATCTACAGTTAGAAAGTATGGGGAAAAAAATGAACAAATAATTTAACAAATGGATGATGGCAAGAAACACAGGAAAAACAGAAGCATGTCAGTTTATATTTACTACTTGTAAGAGCAAGGTTGTGTGGCCACTGAGATGCCTATATTAGAATCCTGACTCTGCCAGTAGTGAGAGGTGTATTTTAGATAAGTTACTCAATGTCTCCATGTCCACTTGCAACATCTGCAAAATGGGGCTAATGTAGCACCTTCTTTATAGGTTTATAACATTCAAATTATAGGAGATGATATATATAATCCTGTGCATGTACACATGTGCACATATGAATATGCCTGGAATAGTGAGTGCCTGGAATAAGTGCTTAATAAAGAGAAGTTCTTATTACTTAGACAAAGAGTATCTTACCTTTGCTTGGATTGTATTTTTCTTGAATAAGCTCTATTTTGTAAGTGAGCATACTTTCTCAATTGCTGTTAGATTTACTTTTTGATTTAGTTAAGATGCAGATGTCTTGGAAACTTTCTGCATGTACTCTCTCCCTTCCATTCCATACTCCATTCTTAAAGGGACATTTCAAAATCAAGTCTGATGGTCTGACTCTGATTTGGAGTGCTGCTGTGACTCCCTATCACTTACAGTATAAAGTTCCAAGTCTATACAACAGCTTGTAAATAAGCCCTTCAAGGTTTTGTCACTGGCTATGTCTCCAGACTTAACTATCACAAGTCTTAACTCAAAAATCTGTTAGACAACTATTTTGAACATTGGCCAATCCTTTGCTTTGGGGTTTCACTGTCCAGCCTTTATGTATGTGATTTCTGATTCTAGAAACACTATTCCTCCCACTTGGCCAACTCCAAGTTACCCTTCAAGCTTTACTTAGATTCCCTATTCTCTTGGATAGGCTTACTAATCTCTCAAGTCGGGACTTGGTACTATATGTTTTACTTCCACAGCACTCTAAATTTTTCCAACAAATCATAACAATTATGTTGTTTTGTATTTGTATGTTGACATGTCTTACTATCCACACTAAATTTATAGCCACAGAAAGGTAAAAAACATATCTGCCTTTTTGTGGTTATGTTCTCTAGGTTCAGCCCAGTACATGGCACAGCGGGTCCTCAAAAATACCAGTTAAATGGATGAACAAATGAATGTTTTTGTAACGATGATTTTTCCATCCTTAAAAGAGCAGGTAATGTAAATAAGATTCTATTCCTTTATTAGTGAGTTTGGTAAGACTAGTTAGTTATCTTGGTACAATGTCATTCATTGAGCTTTAGGTTTTAAAGGACACAAGGAACAAAAGAGCAATCAAACCTTAACTGTAGCTCCTGGGAAGAATAGCCAGTTGCCCGTGTCTACTGGATCAAGACTATCTTCTAAAATGACTTGTCTGTGAGCTGAGTTGATGACCAGGATGTTATCTAAGGCCCAACAGGCTTCATACACTTCGCCTACATGGAGATTTTCCTGCTTCCACTGAAACTGGACGTTCTCCCCCTTGGAGTCTTCAGGAAGGTAGAGGATATGGATGATTGTGCTGACATTGGAAGGAGCTCTGGAATATAGGATGAAATGGGAATTGGTACCACCATTAAGCTCAATAATGTCCACTTTTTCTTCCTTATAGAATCAATTTGGTTTCTTAAGACAGTAGTTTCATTATCATAAAAATATTATACATTATGGATTACCCATGTATAGCCCTTAAATCTTTTAGTATAGGCTGATTATTAAGATGTTCATATTGAGTGATGAGAGTTTAAAAGTTAAAAGCCTTCAAGGGATTTACTTGTAACGCAAGGCCAGCACCAAGCCAGTAAAGGAATAATTGAAGAGAAAATGGCACACACTTCCATGGCACCTGTAGAAAAGCAAAGTGTATCCAACACAGATTTTTTTGCATGTGGTAGACAATCACAAAACAGTTATTTTATTTGATACTAGAAAAAAAAGGAGAAAAACTAGAAAATTATCGTAATTTTCTTACTTTGAAATTTTGCATCTATTAGAGACAATTGTATGCTGTTTCATAATCAATCTTTACATAAGTTATTTTATTTCTAATAATCAGATACACTTTTGTCTATATAAAATGTGAAATTTGCCATAAGAATTAAATGCTTTATGTAATTCCTTATATTTTGGTGCAGATCAATCTTTAAAAATGTGGTATAATTTAATATTATTTTTATGTTATGTGTTAGAATCTAGGCCTTTTTGCTATACAATAAAGTATTTTTATTAAACATTTTATTCTACCAAAGTAGAAACCTGCTATAGTAAAAATGATTGCTTTAGCCAAGATTAAAAGTGGTATTAAATGCAAACTAGTATAGCACTTTGGGCTTACTATAAATCAGTTTTGGAAGAACTACAGACAGAAAAGACATATTTTTCACTCACCAATGAAGCACATATATATCTGCAAAATTGTCAGTATAGGTTATAGATGGTGTACCTTACCTTTGAGTGTAATCAATTTCCCCTTTCTTTTAAAATATTTCATGATCACTATGTTTTTAGCTTCAAAAAGAATTTAAACCACTGAAAACAAGATATTTTAGTTTTAGAAAGTTCACTCTGGTCACTAATGATAGGGAAAATTTGCATTAATGAATATGATAGTTTATTGCATGGCCTAAAATTGAAAATCTCATTTTGTGAGAAACAAATGACATCAGCCAAATTTGATCTTTATATGTTGTAATTAAATATGTACATCCACTTTTTGCCATATCAAAAGCATGCAGCTGTTTTCCAGTAAAAAAAAAACCTATACAATTTACCTAAACAACAATTAGATAGACCTAAAAAAGATGTATGGGCAAAATTTACAATATTTATGCTACCTTGCTTAAAGCTGTTTATATAAGTAAGATTTTAATATGAATGCATTTTTATAATAACTACTAGAATTTAGAAAGAATAGCAAAATGTTCTGATATAGAACTGGCACAGAATGTTAGAGCTTGTCTTGTGCCGGGTATCTATAAATTATCTGTTATCATCCCACAAAGGACGACAGTCTATTAAAATCTATGAGTTAGAATCACTTTTCTCAGTTTTTGGTTAGATTAGAACTTAGATTTGTAATAATTTTTTAACAATTTGAAATATGACAGTACTAGAAACTTTTTGGACTGATTGGTTTAGCAGTAATGACTAAGAATCCAATATTTATTCTTCCCTCCTAAATAAATCATTTTTAACATGGACATATGGTAAGAAAAACAGCATAAAAAACTACAAAAATGATAGAAAAGGTTCTACTATAGTTATAGTAATTTAAGAATTAAACCAATCAGAATAACTATAAAAGTTCAAGGTATTTTTTTCTAATATTATATTTGAAATTAAGCTCCAATTATGAATTATGTTTTATGACTTAACCTATGAAGAAGTAGTAAACATAATGTATTTCTAATTTAACCTAATGTTTTTAACTTGAATGGGCTGTTTCTTGAAGCATCCTACCTCAATTTCTAATTGAGGGATTTTTTTTTAAATAAAAAAATATAATAAATGATTACAAGTTGCATCATAGTTATGATAATAGAAATTTTAGATTTGGCCTTAGGGAAGTTAGAAGGAAAATGGTAGAAGTAGAGATTAGATGCAAAAGGCCTCATGGCTATTAACTCACTATCACCACAGAGTGGAAGAAATTTAGGTGGTAATCTGATATATTCTCAGGCCTCTAAACCAGGCCATAGTCAGGCCACCTAGAGAGAGGAGTGATGTTGTTTTCTGGAGGATTCCATCATTAAGGTTATTATCCCAAATGTGCTTTTACCAAAAATAGTTTGTTACAGCTACTCTTGACAGAGAGAAGTTTTGAAAGGGAAATGACATTTTAACAATACTTCTTAAAATAGCTAAGATCATAAAATGATCCATGTAATTCAACTTAATTAACTACTCCAGTACTTTTATCCAGGAAGAACAAAGTCAGCCATAGAATGATGGCAAACAAAGAAGTAGAAATCCACCTACATTAGAATTTACGAAAATACTATAAATTATAACAAACCTAATTTTCTCAAGCTGAATCCAGTCCAAAGTATTATTCTTGGCATATGACACGATGATGCTGGGGTCAGAATAACTAAAGCGACATGAACCTGAACCTGTAAATAGCAATTTTTCAAAGTTAAAAATGTATAATTACATATTATCCTTCCTGGTAAATATTTTAAATATTTTTCTAACCATTTAGATATTTATCTCATTGTTTCCTCATTCTTCTAACTCTAGTAAAATTTCTTGTGATCAGTTCAAATAAATATGATTTGATATATAATTTTAAGAATCAGAAACAAGGCAAACAAGGTAACTTTAGAGACACATAAACTTCTAAATTAAATTATAAAATGAGGACTTAAATTCTACACCAAAAAAATATCTAAATTTTGCAAAACGGTTAATAATGCCTCATGGGTCTTGCAAGTTAATAGCAGTTAATAGTGATTGCATTAAATGGTATATAAGTAATTAAATTGAATGAGGAATAAAAGTACCTTTATTCTGTGCTTTATTTAAAAGATGAGATAGTAACTAAAGAAACTAAAATATATAATGAAAATTCAAATACTGAATGAATGAGAACTATTGCAGGTAAGATTGATATTATTCAACAATAGCCCAACATTAAAGATTTAAAAGAAGGACATTATTTCCCATTGTGACTATTTAATGTTTATTTTTCAATATTATTTTCAGTATTGGAAATATGAACAACAAAGTGTTTTAAGGGTCAATAAGAATGTTTCTACATGTTTGATGAATTCATACAATAAAACATAATATGACTGTAATTTCAAAGATCTTTTCAGGATACCCCAAATAGCCATTAAGTATATGGCAGAAGCGTATTGTAACTGAATAGCAGGATTTTAAATACGATCTTGAAAACAAATGAACTAAAAGAAAAAGAAACAGTTCAGTTTATGTTTAACCTTCACCCATCTGCTAGAGGAGACTGGGTTTCAGCAAATGGCATCTGTTGACAGTTTTTACATTTGCAGCACTCAGGATTTCCAAGCTTTAATCAGACTCATTTAGTTTATTTCAGTGGTGTTTAGTACAACACCAGCTAGTTTGCAATCACCAAAGCTGGCAATGTGCTAAAAGGCCAAACAGCAGTTTTCCTAGATTTATTCTCACAATGAAAACTTAGGTGAAAAAGCATGAAAGAGAAGGTATTCAAAGTACAGTACCCAGCAACCTTGAGCTCAAAGTGAAACCCATCTGATGCCATTTTGATCACTGCTAAATTCCACCTTTCACAATCAGCTGCTTAAAATAAATATCAAACTGTGGGGCTGGAAATGGAAACAGCCAGGATTATGTGGAACAAACTTCAATACAAATAGGAATGAGGTCTGGCAGACAATATGTTTATTTCAAAAGAAATTTCAAATTATCCTACAGAATTTAAATGGTATTTATGTGCTTCCTTTATGCTGTATATACCATAAATACTTAAAAGCACATAAGGTGAGTCCCTGAAAAAGGAAAGGATAGAACAAATAATAACCCAAAATGTTCCTTACAGAATTCGATTCCTTAAATTGTTCACAAATTGAAAAGAGAGAAGGAAACTGATAAACATCAAAATGAAAATGTATCCAAATATGACCTTGATAACAAATATGACTTCTCTCCTGTGTATTTTCTTACACTACCACCCCAATGTTGTGAGATTACACACCCATAAAACAGAAAAGCACCTGGCAGGTAACTCATTTTTCATCAGCCACTTAGCCACACTAGGAGAGGGTGTGAGGAATCATTTATTCATTAAAATAGTGCCGTATGAAAATGGTAGTTTGCTAAGGCAGCTATCCAAAGCTGACTGGTTGTCTTCAGGGATGCTGCTTCCAGCTGGGGAACTCCCACCTCATTTCATTTGGCATGGACAGTGCCTGTCCTCTGACTGGCCACTTAGGCCCTGTATCACAGTCCTAGTCTTCCAGCTGTCCATCCCTATGCTGGAATGAGTCCCTTTGCTTTTTTGACGATCTTTTCACATCATGGCAGCCCTTTAAGATAATCCTGGGCTAATTCTATTTTCCAGGGTACACATAGTCTACATACACTGGGTGAATTTTTTTTTTTATATAAACCCCTCTGAATTGCAACCACATTGTCACACAGTCTTTGGTCTGCACAGTAAAATTTGTCCTTGCCCAGAATGACAATGGTTACTTGTTTTTGTCTGGGATGAGGGGATTAAAGCGTTAATGAGTGTCCATATACCCCAGTGCCTAACATCACCCCAACTCTCTGTTCCCAAACACTGTGGTGCGAGCTGTCACATACCTCAAAGCACCTTTTAGGTAGTGAGGAGACAATAATAACCAGGTGTCACTTGCAACAGCTACCTCTTTCTTTCCCCTCTTAAATCAAGGATCTTTAATTGCCACAGCTCGTATTTAAAACCAGAAAGGAAAGCAAATCCAAATGCCAAATGTCAAACTTTTTTTTGGCAGATCAATTTTCTCTCGTTTAAGATCACTTCCAATGTAATCCTTTACTTTAAAGTAGCAATTTTGCAAAGATTAAAGAATTCCTGAACGAAAGAATATAATTTAGAATCATGAGTGTACAAGCATCATGAGAGTCATTGGTGACCTTAAACTGGTCTGAAAATTCAAACACTTTCTTTGGCTCTTCCAGGCAGAATGTCCATAAACTTTCATCTGTTACCCACTGCAAGGGTACAAATAATCTACAAAGTGATAAAGGATTCCTGAAACTTGGTATTTATAAATAAACTTAGTGAAATTCGAGGACTTAACTGAGGATCCCAATTTAACAGTCTATGAAATCTGGCTCTCATTATAGAGCTACACCTACAAAGATTACTGAAATATTCACAGTTTGGGGAAGACATTTTGTGTTAACTGTACCTCATCAGTGCTCTTTCCAGTTGGTCTTGTTATCAATTCTTAATTTTAATTCAACAAATAATTTAATAAATAATAAAGATAAGCCTACAGTTATTTACAGTAATCGTTATTTACAGTATTTTTGGTTATTTAGTCAACTCCATAGTATATAATGATGGATACTTTTATGAACAACATTTCTGATTTCTTATTATCTTATTGTGTGTCCCCAAATACTCACTACTCTTTTATTTCAAGTTACATGACCCCAGATACTCAAACAAACAAACACCTAAGAGTCATCTTTGATGCCTTTCTTTGCCTCACCTCCCACTTCCAAGTCATCCGCCTGTCTTGGGAGTTCTGCCTCCAAAATATTATTCAGCTTATATCCCTCTCTACGGATACCCCTTAGTCAAGTCATGATCATGTGTTTGGTGGCTGTCTTGCTGCCTTTTTTATCCTCCTGTAATCCATTCTCCACATAGCAGTCGAAGGGATCTTTGCACCATCATGCCCTTCCTCACCTAAAATCCGCTTAAGGCTTCTCAGCACACCAGGAAGAAAAGAATGGGCTCCTTACCAAGTAAAGTCGTATTACGATGGCCCAGCGTAATAGAAAATAAGCCATTTGCAATGTCATTCAAAGTAGTCATAAACCACATAGCATAGACTATCACACGAAGGCACAAGTTCTGACCTGTCTCTCCATCAGGAATGATTTTCTACTGCATTAAATAAAAAGTTTCTCAAATGTAATTATCTTCTTAATCATAAATTTTCTTGTCTCTATAAGTTGCCCTATTTTGTTCTCATTTGAATATTTAATTCGATTAACACAATATTCTAAGAAGGGAAATCCACTTTTATGTTTTGAAAGAAACACAATAAAATTGTAACCTTATAAAAAGTGTGACTGAATTGTAATGTTATGGATTAATGAGAAATAAGATACTATTGTAGATGTATGTGTCACATAGCCTTAAGCAGATTTAATTTTTCTCATATGATAGAAGTCTACATGATAATAGGTTCAATTCTTATTAGCATTACTAGTAATTCTATACAATATTTTCCTTCACTTTTTGGAGTAAAATTTCCCAGGTTGGAACCTGGGCTTTGACACTTCTTAGCTGTGTGACCTTGGATAAGTCACTTACCTTTGCTCAGGGCTAAACAGGATTCAGAATTAGATGGACCAGAGCCTTCACTTTTGACTAGTTCACTATACTACTTCCAGTGTACAAAGCAATTTCTTTTTTTTCTAAATTGTGCTATATTTTCATATGGACAGAGCATATTGGGACAGGCTTCTGTGCTGTTATTTCTACTCAGGCTCATGACTCCAGGCCATGATGGCCCTGTTTTTAGAAAATAAAGAAAAACCTAAAGGATTGAAATACTTCTAGCTTAAATACTCTGCTAGTCATCATCTCAGCTCTCTCTTAGGTTTTACCATAGGATAAGATCACAGTAAGATTATACCCAGAAGAAACATCACACTTACTTGGTTGGGCATCATTGGTTCTGTCCATTCTTTTCCTTTTCTTGCCCAATAGCCAGCCACCTGAACCTGTGGCCTCTCCTCCTTCATATTTCCTAAATCTTTAGCTTTGCTTTACCATCACCATTGCCTCCTTAGACCATCTATCATCCAGATCGATGTGACAACCTCTAACAGAGCTCTCAGACCAAACACAAAAGGTTAACCTTCTAAAGCATTTCCTTGTCATTTGCTTTAAAAATCTCTAGAAGGGCATTTTATAATAGAAAATAGTTGCATTCCACAAAACGCAACATCTTAACATTTCCCAATTCAGACAATTTTAATTATGTGAAAAGCATCCTGACAATCATGATGCAATCAGGATTAAATTTAAGATACCAGTATCATCCACATTTGTTTGTAAATAATAAATTCCAAACAGCTTGTAAATCTTTTTCTGAAATAATCATTTTATTAGAAAAATTAATATTTACAAGTATAAAACAGTACCTAGTACTTGTTATTTGGAACTAAAGGGATAAAAAGAATAGCAAAGCTTATTTCTATCTTGGTGCTTTCTTTTACTGTTAGAGAGACTCATCACTATAATTCTAACAAATATTTTATTGTAATCTTGGTCTGATCTATGAACCACTTTACTCAATTTAAAATTGTGACAGAAATTAGTATAAACTTTTAATGATGGTTATATTTAAATAGCACTATCCCCAGTATAATTTAGAAGAAAATAGATAACTTTCTACTTTTGTCAGGCAAAGATGATTAATCTGTCAATTAATAATTGAGTCAACCAATTATTAAATGTATTTCTTATGTCAGTGATATCTGGTTGACTCAATGATGATTTCTTAATCACTGAGCCAACCAATTACTAAAAATATTTCATTAATAGTACTTCCTATTACATGTGAATTCAAAGGCCTAATTATTTCCTTGTGATTCAGTCCCACTTCTCTTTGGCTGTCATTCAGGAAAAACTGGGAAATGCATACCCTTTGAACAGTCTTTCACACTTAAGTAACATATCATTTAGTACTGAGTTTTACATAAGGCTCTTCTGGCAACACAATGCCAATTCAGTCTGCATGCCTCTCGTATGGGATGCCCCTTTTGCCAAACTAACTCTCACAATTCAGGCCTCTGCTCAATGGTTACATGTCAGAGGCCTTCCCCTGGCTTACTGTCCATAAAATGTTACCTCTCACTTGCTGACCCCTGATTTATTTCTTTATTGCATTTATTACTTCTTGACATATTCATTTGTTTGATGATTGGTTGCCTTCTCCCATCATAATGTTAGCTCCACCAGGGCAAATATTTTGCCTCCCAAATCCTGTCTTGCCAGTGATTTTTGAGTTGTTTCACAAAAAAGGGGAGCTCAGTGAATAGCTGTTGAATGAATGAATCAAATAAATCTAGAGAAAACTTAGGTAAACTCTAAAAAGTGAGTCTTTTGGAAATACCATTATTATTATCATTATCATTACTACTATTTATTATTAGTAATCATGAATACTTCTTTTGTACATTTCTTTCAGCAGGATAAAGAGATGGAGGTGACCTATAGCCTCTGTCCACCAGCATAGAGATAGAATGTACTGTCCACCAGAAGGGCAGTACATTTACTCCCTCATGATGAGCATTGCTTGAGTAACAATGTTACATGGTATGGCTGATACTGCATGTCTGTTCCCCTATTTAATAACTTTCCCTGATGACATAACAAGTTATAAATATGAATTAACTTCATCTGGTTGAATAAAGACGTGGCAACTGCTTTGATATTTCTTATGGGGGCTGCCTTAACTAAAATAGACAACATCATAACCACATTTGCAGACAAAAATGTATTTCTGGTTAACTCCCATTCATTCTTATCACCCAGTTCTAGGATTTAGGACTCATTGGGAAGACACATAAGGGATCATGAAGATGAATACAAATGAATTGCCAGGAGTCCAGACAGGCTCCATCACTTGCCCAAGGTTATGAGTCAAGGTCAATTGGCAGGGAAATGACTATGTGGTCTGACCCCAACTTCAGTGCTCTTTTCCCTTTCCTGTTTGTGCTAATAACAAAAGTTGTTTGTCAAAAATGAGTCACAAAACATGGAAATATGTACAAAAATCTGAATGTAAAAAAATTGCATAGTTTAAAATATCTACATTGAAAATTAGTATTATTTTCCATTAATGACTATTATTTATTGAGAATGACAACACTAGCTGTAGCAATATATAGAAATCTCTATGGTCCCTACATATGACTACTGAGATAGGCAAAAGCAATTGAGTGTTAAATAAAGGGAAGGTGATAGGAGTGATTGGTATTTGGAAGAGAAAAATGAGGCAACTTGTAAGGGGTTATGAAAGAAGAATGGAAACAACAATATGTTTATCACAATGTAAACTCATACACATATATTGATATATATAAATGTAATGCTCAATTCTACCATGTTAGTGTAGTACACAGAAGCAGATTTACCATGAAGCTGATGGCTTACATTTCAGGGCCCCTTTCTTATATGAGCACCTTCCAAGTCTCTGGGAGGAGCTCCAGCAACATGTTCATGTGACCATGTTTTATAACATTTGCAACTGGTTAAGATCACTGTCTTCATTCCGACTACTCCCTCACCATGTTCCCCTTATGTTAGGTAGAGTTGGAGTGGCCATGCTGCCTTTGAAATCCAGCTAAGGGGAAGTTGAGTTCGGCTAAGTTATTTTGGGTTAGTGTGACATGCTTGTGTTGTTATGCAGGTCACTTCTATTTTAT
>PVJL010018145.1:0-16663 GCA_004026885.1 Lyroderma lyra
CTTTGAACATTTATTACTTTATTAACATCTATTTATTACATACAATTATTGCATTGACATTACTAACTACTCAATTAAATACACATGTACATAAATTATGACACGTAGACTGAAAAAACATCTCCTATATATTTGCACTGCTGTTTGTCAAAGGGACAGACAAGCAGTTATAATTACTAAAATATGCATTTATTTAAAAACATTAGTAACAAGACCTTAGCTCAAGTTCATTTTATAAACACCGTGAATTGATTTGTGAGGTAAAAATATAATTTTATGTCTGAGGTGTTAGTGATAAGGACGTCTATTTGAATTCATACTTGAAAATGAATAGCTCCATTTCATGTTAATAGCTTTTAATTTCACTCCCATGATATTTGGAGTTACTTTCATAGCCCACTCTCCCCAAAACATCTTTTCATTCTTTATTTGAATGACAATTTTACTTCATAGAGTATACTGTATTTAAAAGCTTAGTCTGTCAACAAGTAATCATGAGTTTTGAATAAAAGGTGTTTTTATTTAGGTAAGAGTTGAGGAGACTCTTGGGTTTTCTTCTCAGTAAATTTGGTTTATATTTCTGTTAAAATGATATACTTGGTGTATATGAATTTATATTATATATACATTCACATGTAGCAGATAGTAAAGGATCTGTGGACATCTAAATGTTGTGCATATGTGTGTATTTATATATTTAAAATATTTTCCTTCATTAAATATTGGATTATTTTCTATGTGCTGTTGTAAACTACAGTTTAGTTTGATATTGCATCAGATACAACTCCATGTCAATATAAGTTTAAATACACATTGAAATTTTTAATGGGTGCATATGTTATCATGAAATTGTGATTCTTCCTTGGTTCTTTTTTTCTCAAAGGAAAGAATTCAGTCAAGGGACAGTTTGTAAAAATATAGAAAAGTTATTTATTATAGAAAAGTTGAAAGTTAAACTACACTCTGAAGATGTGGAGCAAGCTGACCAAGACCGGGAAGCAGTTCCCTGACCCTTACGTTGTTTGAGGTTTTTTATACCTATAGTTGGAATGTCCCACCCCTCTTTCCCATTTTTATGATTCATTTGAAAGAAGCAAAGCTACATAGTAGCAGAATTCTGGGAAGCAGGTCTTATGGTTGAATAAGTGAGTCTATTTCCCTTTTGCCCTGCATTTCTCTGATTATCTTATCGTTCCCCATTGAGGATAGCAGATATTGGGCCTGAGCTGATTCCATATTCTATTTCTTTCCTGAGGATTTTTGTCTCTTATTTTGTGGTATCAAATAGCCCCACCCCCAACAGGCCAGTTTCTTCATTTGCATTTCTTTCTTCCTTAATTTATGGATACCTCTTAATGGGCCTCCTAACAGTCTAACAGAAACGTTTTTTCTTTTTAATTTAGAAGCAACTTATAATGGACCAGGAAAACCCCTTTCCTCCCACATCTACCTTCTTGTGCAACTTTGTCACATTGATACCAATGCATATAACATATCCATCCTCCTAAGTTTGGACATTTAGATTGCTTCCAGTTTTTTAATTTTATAAATGATGTTCAGTTAACCTGTATAAATGGATCTTTGTCCATTGTCTAATTATGTCTGTAGGATAAATCCTAAGTAGTGGAATTACAGATTCAAAAACTATCATAGGTTTTTTTAAGGCTTTTGATACATGTTGCAAACTTACCCTTCAAAAAGTTACTTCAATTTGGAACATTTTAGTCTTCAGCCACTCTGCCTCCTACTCCAACAGGTTGCATGTAGGTAAAAAAGTAAGCTCTAAGCAAGAAATGGAAGCAGCAGGACAGTCTGAGACCCCTTTGGGGAAACTTTCTGACCCACTAGACTAGGGTTTGACAAATCTTTGTCATAAGTGACCGGACAGTGATTGTTTTTGGCTTTGCTGTTTATACGTGGCAACTACAGTACTCAAATCTGTATTTGCAGCATAAAAACAGCTGTGGGCAATATATACACAACTGATGTGCTTAAATTATGTGGTTGTGTTTTAATAAAACTTTATATTTGTGGATATTGATATATGAATTCATGTAATTTTTCTGTGTCATGAAATCTGCCTTTATAATATTTTATCATTAAAAATAGAAACAAACATAGATAGTTGACCAAATTTTGCCCATAGTTTGCTCACCTAAGTCTAGATGTCTTTTTCCAGGCAAGAGCAGTTGAGCCAGGAGTAGCCTCTAGGATTTTGTTCCATGAAAGTATTTATTCCCATGGTAACAAGTAGCTGAATTTTCAAAGACCTTTTACATTTTAATTTCAGCTGAGAGAAATTGGAGGAAAAATCCATTTCAGGCAACTATACAAAAGAGGAATTTATTTTATGACTATTTATTGATTTATTACTAATAATTACATAAAGTATTAATTTGAAAATAACTTTTTCAGCTCCTACATGTTGCAGGCATCGTCTTAGGCCTCTTACAGGCTCAGGAGGACTGATATCTCATTATCCCCACTTACAGAAGCAGACACTGAGGCCCACTGATGTTAGGTGGCAGCTCGGATGGCAAAGCTAGGATGGCACAGACAGGAATGAAGCCCTGTTTTTATTATCCTAATGGAGCTCTTCTGTGGGTCACATCCAGATACCCATGTTTGACTCCACTCTTTCCCTAGGGACTGGGAATGAGAGAATTTCCATGAATTCAAAGGGGTTCATTCAGTCAGTTAAGAAGAGCCAGTGGGCCTCAGTGTCCTCATCAGTAATGGAAGCCATAGCCTCCTTCAACCAGTGCTGGCACAAAAGAAAGGGTAGCAACAACCCCTGAAAAACAAGAAAAGGGGTGCTCTGGCCCAGGTCATCTGGCAGTCCATGGGCAGGAGGAAGTAAGCCACCAGCAGGGGCAGTGTTTGACTGGGCCTGCCCTGGAGCTCTGAACCCGCCCTCCAGGAGGGACTGCATGGCCTTGGCGCTCCTGCTCACAGCTCTGGGTGTACTGCTGGGCAGCTTCTTTGTGCTCACTGGGGCAGCCACACTCTCAAAGTCCCAGCATATGTTGAATGGCATGGCATGGATGATTGGCTAATGGTACCCAACGGTTACCTCAGTAACCCCCACCCCTGCCTGCCCATGCCAGTGCCCCACAAACCCACCTGCCTTAGGCGACATGGCGCTAGAACTTGTGGGAGAGCACCTGCACCTCGACTTCGACCTTAGTGCCTTCTTTGGGAGTTCCGTGAATCTCCATAGACAAAAATGATCTGGCAATCCCCTTCCTATTAAGCATCAGTTTCCCTGGCAAACCTAGAGCAGGAGTTGAAATACTTTAGGACCCTGGGGGAGAAAGATAGAATGGAAAAAGGACACAGCTCCATCTCTGCCCCTTTCTCTTCCTTTGCTTTAGTTCTTGGGAGCAACGTTAGGAGTGGGTTTAATCAATCCCTGGTTAGCAAGGATAGGAAATCCACCCTGAAGATAACGTGTATCTTTTAAAGGTTACTCAGCTGGTCAGAAAGAAGAACCCAAACTAGACACACTCTTAACTTGGAATCCAGAGAGCCCTTTTCTGGATTATTGTACCTGAGAGGGAGGCATAAAATTTGCTCTTCTGCCCTTTATCTAGTCTACATTCGCAGGGAAGCTTTGCATTTTTTATGCCCATCCATCTCCTAAGCCCCTCATAGAAATCAGACTGGAAGACCCATGGCAACCTTCTTCTCTCAGGCCTGGATTCTCCCCTTTTTTCCTGACTTTGGGTGATGTGTATTTGGGGAAGTTCATTCCCAGAATGATGCAGCTTAGAGCTCCTTTATCAATTGCTAAGTAGGGGAGGTAGATCTGGAGTGGGAGAGCAAAGAAAGGTAGCTAACCTGAGACATGGGGTCTTGTCATGAGGCCTAGGACACATCCTGACTCAGCAATATGACTCACTTTAACCCCCTCAATTTCTCTAGTGTCTATATTGGTGGGATCCAAGACTTGGCATATGATATTGAAAGAGGAATCTGTTTAATGATCAACAATGAGCCCTTCCATCCTCTCCCCAATGCCAATATTCCCTGTGTAGTACCTGAAGAGAAACCAGGCCAGTCAGAAACAAGAAGAAACTGTGCAGTTTCCAAGGCCTTGGCATTAGATGAGAAAGCCCAAATCTGGCTTTATTTCACTGGGATTTGGGCCTGGAATGTAACCTGATGAGAGTCCAGTGACAAAATCAAACTCTTTATCACCTTCCAGGCTTTCTCCTTGGAATAAAAACCCTGTGTCCTGATTCCAAACCTCAGCCCCACAGAGAGGCTTTCTCCTTTCCAAGATGACTTCAGCCCTGAACCTGACCAAAAGTAGTGGCTCCTTTATTGGGGAATGGAGAGCATAGGCATCGCTGTAGAGCAACTGAGCAATAGGTCCTTTGCAAGTTGTTGACAAGCATTTCCTGCAACCTTTAGAAATCCTTGTTTATCCAGTTCACTGAGGTGGTCCCATAGACAGTATTTGGTTACCATACAGATACTATGAGCTACCAAATGGCTGTGGGCTGGCTGGAACTGCTGGCTGAGTTTCTGCTGGTCCTTTGCCCACCCATGCTGCAAGAGGTGAGTAACTTTTGACTGTGTTCATGATGCATAAGTAAGATTTACCTTGGCTGAAAAAAGAAAGACTTTCTGGAGAGAATGATGGAAAGCCTTGGCTGTTCTCTTTTCCTTTACTGTTGCCACCATTCTTTTCTCTCAGGAACCAGTTGCGCTGTCACCTCCATGGTCTTTGGACTAGGATAGGTGCTTCTCAGACATAATATATGCAAAATCTATTTTATATCAGATGTACCTTCCATCTTATCAATTCTATTAGCTCCACGCTATTCTATTTATAAGGATGTACTATAACATAAAAGACCTTACTGTTCTTCCTTGATCCTATACCTGAGATGAGAGGATAGAGTAGAAGTGCCCACTTATGTGTCTGGAATTAGGGGACAGGAAAGCTGAGCCCCATGAACAGGAAGGCAGATATTTTTCTCTCTCTGTCTATGTGCCCTCTTGTCCTGCAATTACACGTTATTTCTTTGGTGCCCTTGCCATACCCCACAAACACAATTCACAACGTCCACAGGTGGACCCCAGTCCCTTAAGCTGTTGGGCCCAATGTACATGTAATGTCCTGGGGTTAATTTTTTTGATAACAGGGACTGGAATATGTGAATGGGAGCTGATTCTGCTCTATCTCAACTTCTTAAACCTAGGCCTCCAGGGCCCAGAGAGCAGCCAGAATAGTAAGGAGTAAGAGAAGACTAATAAAATGAGATAGCAAGGGAAGGTTCAAGGTGGCGCATTTGAGGGTTAGAACCATGGTGGACAGAGCTGAGTGAGAGGGTGAGACAAAAATACAGTCATTCAGTGTCTCACAAAAAACTAGAGCCTACAAGTTTCAAGGCAAGAGTACAACTTTTGAGATTTTGGACACTCTAGGAATGTGTCTGTGTCTGAAATAGGAGAAGAACATTGGCTTGAGCACTTACCTGCCTTGGGGAAAGAAGAGGTTACATGCAAATATCTTTCTGTTGTTATGTTTACTTGAAGTGTCTGTCTGTAATGCTGTTTGTTTGGCTATGTGGTTGTACACAGTTGTCTGTGTGCTGCCTAAATGAGAAGGGAGCTAATGCTTATAAATTATCTCCCCAGTGTCAGCCACAGTACTCAGTGCTGTGTTTTCTTATAATTCTCCAAAGAACACTATGAGGTAAAAATTTGAATCTGTATTTTATGGCAGAGACAACAGGATCAGTGAAGCTGGGTAATTTGCCCAAAGTCACATGGCAAATAAATGTGTGTATGCAGATTCTGCTTGATTTTAATGCCTGTGCTCTTTTTGATTAGCTGTCCAAAGTTTTGAGTTAGACCCAGGACTTTTTTGTGGTCAAAAGATTTGGGGGGCAGAGAGAAGACAAGATGGCAACTGGAGAGGAGGGCCCTAAAGCCTCTCTCAGAAAACACAATTCAACGGCCGTCCAGGAGCCAAAAAAGAGGACCCTGAGTGACAAAACGGCTGTTGAGAACTCCACAAATCGCAAGTAAACACCTGAAGGTTGGTGAGAAGGGGTGGAGTTGGGGAGAGGGAAGGGAGCAGAGACTGCAACAGGATCTGAGCGGCTCAGTTTGGGGGAGGGGAGAGACCACGCAGGAGCTGGGCTTTGGAACTTTAGAGTGATAGAAGGGCTGAGCAAGGACTCTGAACTGCAAAGATGACACCCCAGCTCTAAGCTCCCTGGAGACCTACACAGGGCTGCAGTTCCTGTTCCCAGCCCACTGCAAAGGCGACCCTGCTGTCTCAGGCAAGGCCCACAGTTTTGGACCAATGAAGAGGACACTTCCTCATGCACCCCAGGGTTCTGAAAGCAGTGTGAGCCCATAGACAGTCAGGTGCTGAACCAGAGCTGGGAAGAAAGACTGATTTGATAGTATTCAACCCAGCCAGCAGAAACAAGCCCTAAAACAGCTTCCCCAGCAAAGGGCAGAAGGCAGAGACGCCTTTGGAATGCCTTTTGTTGGCCTCTCCCCAGGATATATACGCATAGCCTCCAAACAAAGTAGGAGATCAGAAACAAGAAACAAAACTCTCTCCCAAAACTTGACCCTCAGTGCCACCTAGTATCTGCCCTACAGCAAGATACCACAAAAGCAATAATCTGGGCACTGAACATAAAGCCCTCATGTCAAAGAGGAAGAGCACAGCGGACAGGATGAATTCCTTAAAAACTAAAACTCCTCAGAAAGAACATGAAATTTACCCAGAAGACAGCATCTTACAACAGGAAGGGTCTCATTTGAGTGATGGAGAATTTAAAGCAACCATTCTAAAGGCTGTGAGAGAAATGAAAACCTATTGGCAGAAAACCGTAGCTGAGATAAATAATACAAAAAAGGATATAAACTACATAAAAAAGGAACTCTGTAAACAAAAAAGAACAATTTATCAAAGAAATTCAAAACATAAGAAAGATTAAGACAGAAATATGAGAAATAAATATACCACAAAAGAAGTGAGAAATGAAATAACTGCCATAGGAAACAGGACAAACCAGATGGAGGAAAAAATTAGTGATATTGAAGATCAGAACATGAAAACAGCTCAGAAAGAGGAAGAGAGGGAAAATAGAACCAGAAGGATTGAAAGAACTCTGCAAGAAATATCAGACTCCATGAGACAAAACAATATCAGGATAATAGGAATGGAAGAGGGGGCAGAGAAATCTACAGAGATCATACTCAAACAAATCGTAGATGAGAAATTTCTAAACCTATGGAAAGATCTGGAACCCCAAGTTCAAGAAGAAAACAGGTCCCCAAGATACCTAGACCCCAACAGATCTTCTCCAAGACACATAGTACTAAAGATGTCCAAAACTAAAGACAAAGAGACAATTCTCAAGGCAGCCAGGGAAAAAAACTATATAACATTTAGAGGAAAACCCATCAGGCTGGCATCAAAATTATCAGCAGAAACTCTAGAAGCCAGGAGAGAGTGGATTCCAAAATTCAAAAATTTAAAAGAGAGAAACTTCCAGTCTAGAATAAATTATCCAGCAAATTTATCCTTCAGATATGAAGGTGGAATAAAGAACTTCTCAGACAAACAGAAGCTGAGGGAATTTGCCAGCATGAGGCCAGCTCTCCAAGAAATACTGAAGGAGGCTGTTCAGCCTGAAACAAAACATCAGGACAAATGGAACAAAGTTGGGCAATAAGAAAGAACAAAAATAAATAAACAAAACAAACAAACAGACAAAAAAAAACAAAGAAAGAAATAAGTAATGGCCAAGGGAAATCCTCACATATCGATCATCACTTTAAATGATAATGGACTGAACTCACCAATAAAAAGACACAGAGTAGCAGACTGGATTAAAAAACAGAATGCATCCATATGCTGTCTTCAAGAAACACACCTCAGCTGTAAGGACAAACACAGACTCAGAGTGAAAGGATGGGATACAGTATTCCAAGCAAATAGTAACTAGAGAAAAACAGGAGTGGCCATACTGATATATGATGAAATAAACTTCAAGTTAAAAAATATAGTAAAAGACAGAGATGGTCATTACACAATGATAAAAGGCACAATGCAACAACAAGAAGAGTTGACACTAATCAACATATATGCTCCCAACCGGGATGCACCAAAATACACAAAGAAACTACTAACAGAATTGAATGGAGAAACTGATGAATACACAATCATAGTGGGACACTTAAACACAACGCTAACAGCCATGGACTGATCATCCAATCAGAAAATAAATAAGGAAATAACAGCTCTAAATGACGCATTACAGCAATTGGACATAATTGACATTTACAGGACACTTCATCCAGCAGAAGGAGGCTACACCTTCTTTTCTAGTACGCATGGACCATTCTCAAGAATAGACCACATGCTGGGACAAAAATGTCGCCTCAGCAAATTCAAGAAGATCGAAATCATACCAAGTGTATTCTTAGACCAAAAAGCTTTGAAATTGAAAATCAACTGTAAAAGGAAAGCAGAAGAAAACACATATACATGGAGATTAAACAACAACTTATTAAAAAAAGACTGGATAAAAGAACAAATAAAAGATGAGATTAAAAAATATATAGAAACTAATGAAAATGAAAATACAATGTATCAGAATTATTGGGACACAGCGAAAGTGGTAATAAGAGGGAAATTTATATCATTACAGGCCCATCTTAAGACACAAGAAAAATCACTAGCAAACATCTCAGCATCCAGTCTTAAAGAACTCGAAAAACAAGAGCAGACAAAACCCAAAGTCAGCAGAAGGAAAGAAATAATAAAAATTAAAGCAGAGCTAAACCAATTAGAGAAGAGAAGGACAATAGAAAAAATTAACATTACGAAGAGCTGGTTCTTTGAGAAAATCAATAAAATTGACAAAACCCTGGAGAGACAAATCAAAGGACGAAAGGAAAGGACACGAATATCCAAAATTAGAAATGAAAGGGGAGAAATTACCACTGATACCACAGAAATACAAAGGATTATAAGAAAATATTATAAAGGACTTCATGCCAGTAAATTTAACAACCTAGAAGAAATGGACAAGTTTCTAGAAACTTATAGCCTACCAAGACTGAACCAAGAAGAACTGGATAATCTAAATAGACCAATCAATAGCAACAAGATCGAAATGACTATACATAATCTCCCTAAAGGCAAAAGCCCTGGACCAGATGGTTTCACCAACGAGTTCTACCAAGCATTCAAAGAAGAATTAACGCCTATCCTCCTCAGACTCTTCCAAAAAGTTGAAGAGGAAACAATATTTCTTAACTCATTCTATGAGGCCACATTACTCTAATAACAAAGCCTGGATAAGACAGCACATAAAAAGAAAACTATAGAACAATATCTCTGATGAACACAGATGCAAAAATCCTAAACAAAATATCAGCAAACAGAATAAAATAATGCATCAAAAAAATCATACATCATGATCAAGTGGGATTCATCCCAGAAGCACAAGGATGGATCAACATACAAAAATCAATCAATGTGATAACCATATACACAAAATCCAAGATAAAGACCATATGGTCGTTTCAGTTGATGCAGAAAAAGCTTTCGACAAGGTACAACATCCATTCATGGACAAAACACTAAATAAAATAGGTATAGAAGGAAAGTATCTCAACATAATAAAGGCCATATATGAGAGACCCTCGGCTAACATCATACTGAATGGGGAAAAGCTGAAACCTATTCCCAAAAATCAGGAACAAGACAGGGATGCCCCCTGTCACCACTGTTACTTAATATAGTACTGGAAGTTCTTGCCACAGCAGTAAGGCAAGAGAAAGGAATCAAATGTGTCCAAATTGGGAAAGAAGGGGTCAAATTGTCACTATTTGTGGATGACATGATCCTTTATATAAAAAATTCCAAAGATTCCACCAGGAAACTATTAGAAACAATTAACAAATATAGTAAAGTTGCAGGATACAAAATCAATGTACAAAAATCAACAGCATTCCTGTATACAAACAATGAATCCACAGCAAAAAAAATGAAGGAGTCAATTCCCTTTGCTATCACAACAGAAAGAATGAAATACCTGGGAATTAACCTAAGGAAGAATGTGACAGACTTACACACTGAAAACTATAAGACACTTTTAAACGAAATTGAAGCAGAGTTTAAGAGGTGGAAAAATATCCCCTGTTCATGGAAAGGAAGACTTAATTTTGTTAAAATGGCCATTCTGCCCAAAGCAATCTACAGATTTAATGCAATACCCATCAAAATCCCACAACCATACTTTCGTGAAATAAATAACAGAATTAATAGATTTATATGGAACCATAAAAGACCTCGAATTGCTAAAGCAATACTACATAAAAAGAATAGGGCTGGAGGCATTACACTTCCTGACTTCTATTTATATTACAAAGCATCAATAATCAAAACAGCTTGGTACTGGCAGAAGAACAGAAATAGAGACCAATGGAATAGAACTGAAACCCCAGAAATAAACCCACAAATATATGGACAAATAATTTTCGATAAAGGAGCAAAAAACATACAATGGGGAAAAGACAGCCTCTTTAGTAGGTGCTGGGAAAACTGGAAAAACTTATGCAAAAGAAGGAACCTGAGCTGCAAGCTCTGTCCATATACAAAAATTAACTCAAAATGGATTAAAGACCTTCATATCAGACCTGCAACAATAAACTGTATAGAAGAAGACATTGGTACTAAACTTATAGACCTAGGACTCAAGTAAGACTTCATGAACCTGTCCTCAAAGGAAAGGGAAGTAAAAGCAAAAACAAATGAGTGGTACTATATCAAATTAAAAAGCTTCTACACTGCAAAAGAAACCATCAACAAGGCAAAGAGATAGCCAACTGAATGGTGAAAATATTTGCAAATAACACATCAGATAAGGGTCTAATATTTAAAATATATACAGAGCTAATAAGACTTAACCACAAAAAAATCAAACAATCCAATTAAAAAGTGGGCAGAAGAACTAAACAGACACTTCTCCCACGAAGAAATACAAATGACCAGCAGACATATAAAAAAATGCTCATCCTCATTAGCTATCAGGGAAATGCAAATCAAAACCACAATGAGATAACACCTCACACCTGTTAGAATGGATATTATCAACAAGACAAAGAATAACAAGTGCTGGAGAGGATGTGGAGAAAAAGGAACTCTGGTACACTGCTGGTGGGGGTGCAAACTGGTACAACCACTGTGGAAAGCAGTGTGGAGGGTCCTCAGAAAATTGGGAATGGAGCTACCATTTGACCCAGCAATCCCCCTTCTGGGGATCTACCCAAAGAATTGGAAGACCTTTGTGCATAAACACTTATGTACCCCAATGTTCATTGCAGCGCTGTTCACAGTGGCCAAAACATGGAAACAACCAAAGGTCCCTGCGACAGACGACTAGATAAAGAATCTTTGGTACATATACACAATGGAATATTACTCAGCTGTGAGAAAAGATGAAATATTGTCATATGCGACAAAATGGATGGACCTGGAGATCATCATGCTAAGTGAAATAAGCCAGACAGAAAAAACAAAGAACTGCATGATTCCACTCATATGCGGAATATAAAACTGAAAGCAATGAAAGAAAGAAATAAACAAATAAATAACCCATGGACAAAATCAATAGTTTAATGTTTTTTGGGGGATGTGTGGGTTATGGAGGGGAGAAAGGGGAGAGGGTGGGAGAGGAGGGGGGAAGCTAAATATAAGGTGATGGAAAGAGAAGTCACATTAGGTGATGAACTTATTATACATCAAGTTGACAATGCACTGTAGAATTGTATGCCTGAAACCTATGTAATCCTTGCTAACAGATGTCATCCCAATAAGTCTAACAATAAAAATGAATTTAAAAAAACCACAATGAAATACCACCTCACACCTGTGAGAATGGCTATTATGAACAAGACAAGGAATAACAAGTGCTGGAGAGGATGTGGGAAAAAGGAACTCTGGTACACTGCTGGTGGGAGTGCAAACCACTGTGGAAGGCAGTGTGGAGGTTCCTCAGAAAATTGGGAATGGAGCTACCATTTGACCCAGCAATCCCCCTTCTGGGGAACTACTCAAAGAACTTGAAAACCTTTGTCCGCAAAGACATATGTACCCCAATGTTCATTGCAGCGCTGTTCACTGTGGCCAAAACATGGAAACAACCAAATTGCCCTGCGACAGATGACTGGACAAAGAAGCTGTGGTATATATCCACAATGGAATATTATTCAGCTGTAAGAAAAGATGAAATATTGCCATTTGTGACAAAATGGAATAGACCTGGAGATCGTCATGCTGAGTGAAATAAGCCATACAGAAAAAAGAAAGAACTCTACGACTTCACTCATATGCGGAATATATAACTGAAAGCAAAGGAAAAAAGGAAATGAACAAACAAAAAACCCATGGACACAATCAATAGTTTAATGTTTTTTTGGGGCCGAGTTGGTTAGCAAGGGGAGGAAGTGGGGGTGGGAGAGGAGGGGGGGAAGCTAAATGTAAGGTGATGGAAAGAGAAATCACATTAGTTGGTGAACTGATTATACATCAAGTTGATTATTCACTGTAGAATTGTATGCCTGAAAGCTATGTAATCCTTGCTAACAGATGTCACCCCAATAAAAAAAGAAAAAAATATTTGGGGGTAGGAAACAGCCTGGAAAACCTATGAGTTGTGAAACCATTTTAACTTTGCCCATGGTATTCCACATAAGCCTCAGAAGAAGACGTTTACCAAGGCAAGTCTAAGGTCACTATGTATAGGCCTGTCCTCTGGATCAGTGCATAGTAAGAGTGATTCTGCATGTATTCCCTGCTCCCTTCCCCACTGATCTGGATAGCTTGGGTTCTTACTTGGAAGGATTCTCTATATTCTAGCCAGGTTCCTCCAGAACTCCCATTTGGCTCAGCCTTGTTTGGACTCATTGAAAATGCTTGTGCCTTCATGTATCTGAACCATACTTCTGCTGTGAGGGGAGCCTTCACCAGCAACAGGTGCCTGGGACACGCACTGTATCTTTAGCCTCTCAATCTGACCTAGGCTGAAGTTCTCTGTCAGTCACCAGGTTGGAAATTTCCCAGGTTTATGGAATTTCTGCCTCTTCCATAGTTCTCACAGCTTATAAACAAGTCCACTCTACTTAAAATAACCCTGATCTCCATCTCCTCTTCTACATTTTTCTACAACCCTGAACTGGGTCTCATTCCCTCTCATTGTCACCTCGATTTTGCTTCTAGTGTCTCCTTTCAGCAAGGACTGAAAAAGAGGAGATCAAGGTTGAGGAAATGTGGCATGGAGAGCTTGTATTGTGGCTATCCTCAACAGTGACCTTTCTTTCTTTCCTTAGTCCATGGTCCAAGCACTGGTAGGGACCTAAATATTGGCAGCTGCAACCTCTGAAATGATGCTGCTTGCTCCATCATAGTATCCATGGTCTGCACCTTGGCACTGGGCCTCGAGCTGTCTGCCAACATGGCAGCTTTAGCTGTGTTCACCAGCATCAACAGGTGCCTGGGAAAGGCCCTGTGTCTTCATCCCCTCAACCTGGCCTAAGCTGAAGTGCTCATTATTCTCACACTGCTCCTGTGGCTCACCTACTACATTGTCCTGGCCCACTGGCTCTTCCTGGAGGCAGCCTACCACATAGTTTGGGCTTCGTATTATATGTCACCTCGGAGGACATGTTCAGCATATTTATCAGCATGTGCTATGTCTCAGTGTGTCCATCTGGGCCCAAGATGGCCACTAACCTCACAATGCATGCCAGGGCCCTTCCAGGGCCACCTATGTTTCACCTGACTAGCAAGATTGGCCTTAACCTCACCATATCTGGTGGTGCCCCATGCCTGATTTCTTCTTTGAGCATGGCAGAGTGAGCACTGGCCTGGCTTATGCCACCATGGCATTTTTCCAGCCAACATCCTGCTGGTGTTTGCAGTCTATGAGAGCCTGGTGCAGGTGCTTGCTCAGCCCTGGGGCACTTTCCTCACTTGCCCACATAAGTGTGTGGGCAGGATCATGGTACTGGGGCTTCTGCTTGTTTTTATCCTCTGCCAAGAGTGCTACCATGAGTTGCTGGCACCCTGGATGGCATGCAGGAGAATGTCATGAACAGCAATAGGAAGAGGGTCCCTGCAACTTCCACACTTGATGTTCTGCACAACATCAGCATGAGCCACAACACCTGCCGGGACCTCCTTCTCTCTACTGCTGCTCCTTTCACAGCTCCAGCATGAGCACTGAGCTTATCCCTGCTGGATATTTCCACTAGCATTGCATCATGATATAGTGTCTATCCAGGTAGACCTCAGAACCTCACTAAGCATATTCACTTGCTCTGGAATTATTTCAGTGGAGAATCTGAGTCCAGTGGAGAGGAGCCCAGGTCAAGATACTTGGGTAAATTTATGCCAAACACGTATCATTGATCACTTCATAGTTTGGGACCTTATCATTTATGTTAGCATCAAACTACAGAGTTTTCTATTTAGAAGAAGAACATGCAAATAGTGGCCTTCTGTTTTGATGGACAAAAGTCCTTCCCCAACTTAAAAGCTCTGACACAGGAACCCCAGCCCTGGAATTACACATTTCCCAATTCCATGATGACAACGATACACAGATGAAGAGCCATGAAGTTTGGGCTGAGCTGGGTTTTCCTTGTTGGTATTGTAAAAGGTAATTTATGAAGAAGATGACATTCTGAATATGGAAATTAATACAAGTGAGAGAAGCAGCGAATGCATGACAATTTTCTGAAGAGGACATCTCCATGTTTGCAGGTGTACAGTGTGAAGTTGAACTGATAGAGTCTTAGGTTTATTTGGTCCAGCCTTTTCTTTTGTGTGTGTGTGTGGGGGGGTGTCTCTTAGACTCTCCTGTGCAGCCTCTCTATTCACCTTCAGTAGATGAAGAATTAGCTGGCTCCACCAGCTACAGGGAAGGGGCTACAGTGAATCTTATATATTAGTAATGGCAGTGGGAATACCTACTGTGCAAATGCCATGAAGGGTGTTTTCACCATATCTAAATACAAATGTAAGAACATATTATCTCTCCAAATGACCAGCCTGAAAGGCCAAGGCACATCCATTTATTACTGTGCAAGAAACACAGTGAGGGAAGTCACTGTGAGCCCAGACACAGAACTCCCTGAAGGAGACAGGAGGGCTGAGCTCCAGGTGACATGCAGGACAACATATGTGTGTTGAAGAGGAGAGGTGAAAGATCATTATAAGAGCACTTAAAGGGGGAGGGGGTGGGAAAGGAGGGAGGGGAAGCTAAATATATGGAGATGGAAAGAGAAGTTACATTAGGTGATGAACTTATTATACAACAAGTTCACAATGCGTTGTAGAATTGTATGCCTGAAACCTATGTAATCTTTACTAACAGATGTCACCCCAATAAATCTAACAATAAAAATAAAATTTTCAAAAACAGCACTCAGGACACCAGGAGTCACTCAAGACCTTCTGAGAACAGAGACCAAACCCAGGAGCACTTGCAATTCTGCGTCAGGAAGGGCTTTCTGTAGCAAACAGGGATTTGCTCTGAAATTTCTCAGTTGTTTCTTGAATATTTTCTATGACTCTAAGTTTTGTTATTCTCAGCAGCCAACAAAAACTTAGATAACATTGTTTACAGTGACTATCACCAGTGACCGAGGACCTATCCTTTACCAATTTCCTCTGAGTCTTGGTATTATTTCTCAAAAAGAGAGAACATGCCAAGGACTCTTGTTCACTCTGTGGTTAATAAAATTTTCTATCGCAATCCATTTAGTAAGAACTTTGTTCAGCTCAAAGTCTCTGCCTTCCACTTGTCTACAGTATCCACACATGAGCCCTTCCTTCTCACAGGCACACCTGACCTCACAAACTTAAGTTCAGCTCCCTAAACTTCTATCCCATGAGATCTCTGTCTTTCCTATAATATTTTAAGGTTAACCACTTGATACTCATTTATTCTGGAGAGTTTTCAAATCTACCCCCATCGATTCATTCATGTCTTAATTCTCAGTATATCTGTATTAGATTCTCAGCTCCATGGGACTGGACCTCTGGACATGCTCCCAGTTTGTCCTACAGTACTATACACAGAAGGGACCTTCAGTAAATACGTGGGAATTCACATGCTTCCATATCTTTTCCTAATTCATCTTACATTTTGTGTTTATTTTTGGACACCCCAGTGCAGGATACACTCAGAGAGTCTGAAGTTGGCAGTGCTGAGCTCAAATGTCAGACAAACATATGATTCACAATCTCACAGGCACTACTGCAGGACAGGCCGGTGTTGGTGAGTACACAACTGGCTGTTGAAACATGCACTCCACTAACAACCGAGAAACCTCCTGATCAAATATATCCTGATGAACCTACCTATACAGAACATCATATTGGACATATCATGGGTGATTATGGTGACACAAATAACAGGGAACAGAGTGAATGTGCTGGCCATGTCTTATGTCTCAGTGACAAGCTCATATAATACAGTCAGATGTTTGTGAGATAAAGTAATGAATAAGACATAAAACAAGACTGAGACAAAACCCACAACTGAAATTATGTTTAGTAGAAAAAATAAATTACAGCAAAGGCAAATGTACTAAGTGTATTTAAGAAGCT